>JAULLG010228988.1:0-12281 GCA_035668355.1 Sarracenia leucophylla
TATCATACTTGATGATTATTTGGCTCCCTTTGAAAAGCTTATATAATTGATTGTGTGATTGGGTTTGTATAGGCTCCTTTGTAATAGCCTTTATCGTTTATGATTAGGTTATATATTGGATGTTGGTCACACTTTTGGTGATCCTTAGGCTCCTTTTTATAGCCTAAGCTTTGGTATTTGAGATTTATTGTTGGATGGCCGGTATTGGTATCATAGTACATTGTGCCTTTGTGCTTTTGTGAGTTGATCCTTGTGATCGGTTGGTGCACATTGCTTGTCTTTGTGCTTTTATGAGTTGATCCTTATGATCGGTTAGTGCACATTGCTTGTGTCTTTGTGCTTTTGTGAGTTGATCCTAGTGATCTATTGGTGCACATTGCTTGTGTCTTTATGCATTTATGTGATGGATGCTTGTGATGCGGATGTGGGGACTCGAAGGGGTTAGGGAGTGGAGTCTAAGGCTTCCGACTAGCGTTGATGTGTTCCGTGATGTTGGTCCACGTTGATCAGTTCCGTGGGGGTTGTATAAAGGAAGACGGCCTCTTCCTAATATACGTTGATGTGTTCTATATGATTGGTCCATGTTGATGTGTTTCGTGGGGATTGGTCCACGTTGATATGTTCCGTGGGGATTGTACAACCGGGATAAGACTCGTCCTTTACTCCAAGGTCCGTCCTCATGTGTGTGCGTATGTACTGTAAAGTTTACGAGTTATGGTATGGGACATAACTCGTCTACTTTACGATACGTGGGTGCGTGAGTATGTACACGTAACGTTTACGAGCTATGGAATGGGACATAGCTTGTCTACTTTACGATACATAATGCTTGGTTAGGACTATGTGTACATTATTCATTTATGTGTATGAGCTTGATACTGCATACCATGGGTATATATATCTATATATATGTGTACTCTCTACATGAGTTGATACGGTAGCTATGAGATTCAGTTGGATCATAGACTCGGTTATAACACGGAATGTGATTGTGGTGCAGTCATACGTACATGGTCATGCGTTTTAGTTATGGTTCGAGGAGCCGTGTATATTTATTCATGCCAGATTCATCCTTTTGGTAGAAGGCTTAGGAGTTAGTCCCGTTATCGTTGTGGTGTAGACGTCATGCTTGATTAGCATGCCCCTCTTGATTGTATTTTGTTATAGATTAACATATCCTCGTCACAGACATCATGTCGATAGTACTCCTTTATCCCTGTTGTTGATATCTCTATTACTGATATCTTTGTTGTTTGGAGTTGTGAGCTTTTCGGGTTAGTGCATAGTACAGACATGATATGGATGGACGGTTAGATCCCTAGGGGATACGTTTTTGGGAATAACCCCTCAGATCCTTTTTGAGGACAGAAAATGTGGGAAACACTTTGTTATGAAAAGGAAAATAAAATCTTTTAAGAAACGTTTTCTTAAAATTAGAGCCATGTGAATACAGTTTTTAATTAAAACTTGGAACTTGGTTCCTACTTTATTGGTGTAAAGGTATTCACATGCTCGGCTCATATGGTTTGCTATATTATTCTTTTGTTAGTGTATTATCCTACAACCATGGCTCAGCCACCCAAACATTTTCAGGTTTTTCGCAAGGATGGATCGAAGAGCCGGAGGCATACGGACATTTCCACATTTGCTTCTACATGCTCGATGGGTTAACATGTTATACATGCCGTATGCTTTGTAGTTTAGTTTCATTAGACTTATTGTTATTTGTTGGGTTGTATGGCCATAAAGCCCTTTTATATTTCGGTTGTTTAGCATGTTGGTAGTGACTAGCTTATTTCTCTTGGAGTTCGTGGCAGTTTATTCATTATGGTTTTGTATGTGGTTTGTAAGTGTGTTGGAGCCACCTACTTTGTATATTGAGGTTTGAGATGCATGTTGTAGCTTAGATTAGTTTAGATTTTCCATAGATGCAGATTGTTAATATTCAGATTGTCCAGGTGCATTGTTTAATGGTTATTGAGAATTTTGGATAGTGCCAAAAATAGGGGAAACTCTGTCGAAATTTCAAAAAATTCCCAGAGTTGGATTATTTGATGTTTAAGATGCATGAGTAATCTATTATGATTATGGATAATTATATGGGATGGTTATTGGATTAAGGTCAGGATGTTATAATAACTGTGCTTACTGTTCAAATACGTAAATTTGAGATAGCGTATGCCATGGATAAGGCAGGCCGTGCTAGAATCATGGATAGACTACGCCGTATTTGTAATTCGGGATTTTGAAAGTAGAACTTGAGATATTTTATACTCCGGATAGAATATGCCTTGTTGAAATCAAAATATATCTTTCATAAATATTCATATCGGTCTTGTCATGATAGAATTTTATCTGATTCAAAACTAGATAAAATAGGAATTATATCGAAACTAGATTACCAAGTGACGGTGGATTCTAAACCTGAGGTGCAACCTATCTCATTAATTAATTAAATTTCTTTTTAATTATATATTTACTTTTTATTTCTAAAAATCAATTTTCCAAAATCCAAGATTTACTTTCTTTTTAGATTAAATAATTTGAAAAAACTTTTTAACAAAATAACTCTTTTCCTCGTGGGTTCGACCCTGGACTTACTGTTATCTACCCAGTTAGTACTAGATCTTGGTACAATAAATAAAATAAACAGGGGTTACACGTGATTAACGACTAATCGATATGTAACACACCAAAAGAGAACGCACGAATGACAACTTACACCGATTGGAGGCGGTTACTCACATAGAGCAACGACTTACACTTATAATAGGCGGTCATTTAGATGCGAAACAAGTCAATGGAAAGTATCTAATGATAGACCACGAACAAGGGTCAATCTAAATCAGGAACCTTGTGGTCATAACACAATGATTAAATATAGAGTACCTTGTAGTTTACAAGCACTAACATCCCATTGAGTGTGCACAAATAAACAGACCACATGACTATCAACTCGAAGAATGAACACAAGAAAAAATGCACAAGGATGTGGGAATTCCATATTTTATGGAAATTTCTCAAATAATTTTGCTCTAAATGAGTGATAGTTGTCTTGCGTCTCCTCTAAGATGAAATATGGAGGACAAACATGCGAGCATACACAACAGATAAAGAACAATATACATAGTATATATATAATCTCTCATATAGTACCTCTCTAGAAGAAAACATACGGGAGGAAACAGAAAACCAAAACCTATAATAGACACACACGGTCTAAGGAAGAGGCTACAAGGAACCAGACGACACGAGGACTGCACCTATGGAAAACCTAAGGGATGTACAACGGATGTATCAGCTTACTACGCAACGAAAGTCTTGGCAGGGGAAATTGCAGACACACCGACAACGTGTAAGGGCCGATGCAAAGGGTCCATATGGTTCCAACAGAAAGGATGGACCAGCTCACTGCCCAAGAAAAAACACGACAGGGAAAGTTGCTGGTGTGCAGAAGAAAGTGATTCAAGGGTATTGAACCAAAATTCTATAAGGATGAAATGGTCTATCCAACTAGGAAAGGTAAGGGTTGGTCAGTTGGCAATCAACACACTCAAAATAGTAAATAGCCATAGAATCATCTGATATAGATGATACGTCCACAACAGGTGACGGATCTACTCAGGATGTGAGTCCATAGAGCGAGAACCTTGCTCTGATACCAATTGAAAGTACTGTTGCGAACCGATAAACTAGCCTATGGGGGGGAATAGATTACGAGCCAATAAATTAAAACTTAATCAATTTTAATTAATTAATTATCTAACTTAACATGATATCAAGTTAAAGTTAATAATTAAAACATCGACATAAAGATATAAAAAGCTATAACATTCAACAACTATAAAGAGACACACAATATACGTGGAAACCCTAGGGAAGCTCCCTGGTATGAAAACCACGGCACCGACACACGGTGGAAACTATGCACTGTAAGCCAAAAGATTTGCAAGATAGACTAGGAAACACCTGTAACTCCCGACGAAAAACCTATCTTCTAATCTTGAGAGATCAGCCCTGATCCCCTTGTTGACTCCAAAGTCGCAATAGCTCCCCCTCCAACGTCCTATGGGTATTACCATACTCAATCAGCCCTGATCCCCTTTTTATGCATTTTATTCCGAATCCCTGGTATATTACTGAGTAACATTTGAGATTGATCTGTATTTGTGGTTTCATATTTATATTTATGTTGAATGAATGCATAGTCCGTATATTCTATCCAGTATTTCACTCTGTGCATGAAGCATGGAAGATCGGGTCAAAGGTTCTAATGGAATATATAGGTAAGCTCACAATCTGAATGCACTCAAACAATCCATTGGAATAATTGTAGAACATCTTTGTAGTAGCTGGTCTTGGCTAGGTCGAACGGGTCGAATTCAGGTTTTGGGAATTAGTTGTTCGAGCTCGATGTGTTGGTACACTTGGAGTGTATTGAGCAGGATCAACGGGATGATCAATTCTACACAGAGTATTTGGATTGATCCACATCCCATATTATCATGTATTGCACGAACTCTTAATCCCAAAGTGATTGATTGATTATGTTTAGATAGTGTGCAGTAATTTGAGTCACCAATGGTTGAGATTTCCACCATGAGACCAACAATATGAATCAGTTGGGTACTGTCGTTATTTATCCAATGGTTGACAATTGATGGAAACCACGTTTGATTTAGGTTTAGGAGTTCCCCCTCGTGTAGTTTTCTTGTAAGTTTGATTATGCCAATTCTGGTCAGTGTACCTTTTGTTCTGGCATATTTAAAAGCTTAAGCGGTACGATTATGAGGATAAGAGGATGATTAAACTGGGTTGTTAGTAACATAATCTAATCATCATGAATCTGTATCTTTTTTTTTTTGGGTAAAGTATTTCCATTGTAACAATAACTCAATGCATTTGATAGTTGGAAACTCGAGACATAATTTGAGTTAGGGTTGGGAATTCAGTCACGGCCTTTAGTGGAATAAGTCTTATTCATGCAGGAAATGATCTAACTCGGGGATAGAGTTAGGGATATCTGGATTTCCCATACGGTTAGCCTGAGTAATATACCTCCTCATAATCCCTCACGTATCCCGATATATACATGGATTAATTTCTTATTGGTTTTTAAAATTATTTAATTTAATTAGAATGTCAATTTTGCCGCTAGGGAAATTCGGGAGTTAAATTTAATATTTTGGGGCGGTATTGGAATTTGGCACACCTAGGGAATATTTCATAGGTGGCCGGCCCTATGGGGAGTATTTATTAGCTTTATTATTTTGTGAAGATTAATTATTATCTTGGAAACAAAATAATAAGGAAGCTTATATAGATTATAAGGAGAAGATTATTTTAAAAAGTAATCTATCCTAATCTCCTCATCCCCATTAACCAACCCTAGTCGCCAACCCCTCTCTCTCCCCTATTGTAATTTTCTTCAAATTTTTAGAAATTTGTGTGAGAAGAAACCAAAAGGAAGAAGTACGCCTTGACCAGATTCGGTGCCCACACTCTGAGATCATTATAGTGCATCCGGGATATACTTGAGACGATCTAAAGGTAGTCTTCGAACGTTGGTTGGTGTTCTAGAAACTTTACAACAAGTTTCTAAAGCTATTAATCATTAAAAATAAGTACATCTTTTGTTCTTCATGAAAAACCACAAAATGTCATTTTTCACGATCAAGACGTCAAGTTTTTTGATTTTCTGCTGTGCTAACCTTTGTGTTGCATCGAAAGTCGTTATGATCCGATTTTCTTTTTGTTTGAATGAATGGTTACATTTTTATCATTTATTTATCATTTATCTTGATGATTTTGTATTGCAATTAGAACCATTATGCGACGATACGTGTCATTCCTTATCAAGTTTATACCAAAATGTATCACTAACAGTAGCTAGTGGTAAGTCAGCATCGTTCCCACGAGAAATATGCAACAATAAGAAATATTTTGCAATTATTTAATCACAAAATTTTTTTAATTTTAATCGTGTGGTCGTGGGTTCGATTCCCACAGACGACGACAAATGATAGCGTAAGAATCTCGTCGGGTCCTGTCAAGAGTACTTTAGGCCTAGAGAAATGAAGAAGAAAGAAGAACGTTATGAACGGTGCCGGAGGGAATTTCGGCAAGCCCTCTCCGATGGTCAAATTATTCGATAGTAGGTGGTAGGGAGATAACTTCAGATGGAAGAAAATCTATTAGGGTTTTTTCTTGTTAGTTAGTTCTGTGTACTACCTTCGTAGATTACCAAGAGCTTATATATACCGTGGGATGGGGCGACACGTGGCACTCTTGGCCACGTGATTTTATGTGGGTCATAATCTGCCATAACTTTTGTGCAGAGATCTGTACCATATATTATGATCTTTCCCTAAAAAAGAGGGATCTATGTCATATTCTGATTGGTACGTTTCTTGCAAAGGTGAGATATTGACACGTCATTATAGTTGAGTGTCGTGGAAGCTCTGTTTTTGGCTCCACCGACCAGGAGTTTGAACGACGATTTGCTGATCAGAACCTAGTTTTCTCGGTTGATCAGAAATTTGGGGCTATTGTGCATAGTTGATCTTCTGCTTTCTGATCGGTTCGTAGGAGGCGACGTTATCGATTAGGAGCATTCCAATCGAGCGGGTAAGGATGATCAGGGGGGGGGGGGGGGGGGCGCTTGATAACGCAGGTTTGTGGGTTTTGGGTTGACCGGTCATGACAAGATATATATATATATAAATATGCGCATATGAGTAGTCCCCTATTCTCGATAGGGCCTGGTCCAAGATCAGGTACTACCGGGAATACCGATTTGCTTCCGTTGTTGTTGCAAGACAATTCAAGTTAGAAAAATAAATGAGAAATATTCTCATATCAGTAGTCCCCTATTCCTCAATGGTTTCGGGCTAGAAGCGGGGGGTCATTGAGAATACTAGTTGCAACCGCTCCTCCATGTGTTCGAGTTTTTGCTCTATTCAGATCAGGAATCCTCTGCTTGAACTGGGGTTTGTTCTGTTGCGTTCGGTTAAGTAGGATCTCTTTAGGGGTTTGGGTAGGACGAATGTAGCTCAGGTATAATGTTGGCTTTCAGAAGGTAGTGAGTTTCCGAGTTGATATTTGATGCGTGTCAAACAGTTGTGGCAGCTCTTTGACGAAGTGGGAAGATCTTGTCCCCTCGCCATAAATGCGTAATAAATGTAAATGGCTTTAACCACATGGGCTGTTACGAGCTGTCAAATTGGAATGAAAAGGCACGAATACAACCAAGGGTATACTCTCAGATGAAGGTGCTTGACCTAACCGTCGTTTCGAAGGGCACATGTAATCTGAAGGTGCACACCACCACTGTATACGGGAGAAATCTCTGGTATGTCCACTCTCTCTATATCTTTCTTTTCCTTTCGCGCGTTTTCCATTAGGGCTCGTAAGGGTTAATGTCCCAATCTAGTAGTCCTTTCGTTGTGTATTTTCAGTCTGAGAGAGAGGAGGGCTTTCGTTCTTCTGAGGTCATGAGTAGGTCGTCGACTACTGAGGCGATTTCTCCTGTGAGGGACCTTTCGAACATATTAAGTCCACAAGCTCTGAGTGTTGTTCATCCAGTAGTTCTCCCGATTAACTAGGGGCAATCGTGATGGAAGGATCCCAAGAGTCTGAATCCTAGGGGTAGGCCTTATTGTTACGGAGGAATCGTGGTGGTGGAGAGGGGTCGTTGGGAAGTGCTTCCCAAAGGGAGGAGGCGGGTCCTCCGACCCCGGTGGAAGGAGAAGTGCCCTTCACCTTCTCGGCACAGTTGGAGGCACCCACAATCCAGACTGGACATCCAAAGCGGCTAAGGACGATATACTAGATTCTTGAGATGACTATACTGAGGGTGCCTAGAGCAGAGCGGAGGGCGTGTATGCCTTTCGATAATGAAGTATGTTTTTTTGAGGGTGAACTGTAGGTGGAGTTGAGGTTCCCCATTCCCCTCTTCATTAGAGAGTTTCTTCACTTTCAGGGTATTGCACCTGGTAAGTTGCTACCCAACGCTTGGAGGATCTTGGTGGAGAGTATGGTCTTATGGCTGTTTGTCAACAACCGGGCCCTGACACTCGCGAAGCTCTTCTGGTGTTACAAGCCCGTGGAGCACCTGACTGGATACATCAGTTTACAGGCCCAGGGGGGCAGAGGTCAAGTTCGCAACATGCCCTCTTCCAGCAAGAATTAGAAAGGGTGCTTCTTTTTTGTTTCTGGTCTGGGATGGGAGATGCAAGCTTACGAAACTTGGTCTACCGTGGCGGTGTGAGTGGCAAGGACCTGGGCTCCTCCACCCAAAGATGGGCGTGCCAAAGGTATCGTCATGTCTGATGAGAAATGCAAGGAGGTCGATGCGGCCCTGGACCACGGGGATCGCGACTGAGAGATTTTGGTTACCCCAGAGAGTGTGAGTAAGTATCTCTTTGGCCTTGAGCCCTCTAGCGAGGCACTTAGGTCACTTCATCTAGTGGGGGATGAAAGGTCTCCCAGGACGTCAGGTGAAGAATATAGCTTTTGTGTTGCATATTCAGTTGCTTGAGCATTCCATTATTTCTAACATGGGGGTTCGTACACACAGGGTGCTTAGCTGAAGTGGAGGAGGAAGAAGCTCATGAAGAAGTCAAAGGGAGATGGATCGAAGACCTCGAGAGCTGCACATGGTAGACCATCGAGCCCGTGGGGGTGCAGGAAATGAGAACCGACGGTCGAAGTGATGATGTGTTTCTCCTGCCGACAAGCGAGGCGTCGCGTGTACCTCTATAGAGATCCCTGTCGGCACTAATCAGACTTCTTACTAAATTCTCACTGGTCTGGAAATTAAGGTACAGACTACTGAGGCGGTGGTTGGCTGAAGGCCAGATAAGCATCCTTAGGTGGTAGTTTGTGAAGAATGGGAGGATACTCTTTTTAATGAGGGGTTTTTCGGCTTGGTGGTTATCGAGAGGGGTCTCTCTGGGTGAGATAGAGAGGTTATGTAGGCCCTTACCCCAGATGATGTAACTGATTAGCTTCTTCGCAAAGCAGCCAAGGTATGGACGGTTCTAGTTCCATTTTGCATGTTCATAGGTTGAAGATGACGTTTTGGTTTTGGTTTTTTATAGTCATTTGCCCTTAGCTACCATGCTGCCATGAAGATGAGGGAGTATCACGCCTCTTTGAAGGCTGTTGAGAGATGGCTTGGTCGAGATGATGGCGATTTGAGGAAGCTTGGGGAGCACGTTGTTGCCCTTGAACTTGAAGTGGTGAGGGTGAAGGCTGAGGCTGAACGTGAAGTGAAAGCTCACGGGATAGCTGGTGAGGAATGAAGGAAACTGTCTACCGAGTTACTGGAGGTGAACTTTGAGAATAATAGGATGACTATGAAGCTCAAGACATCTGAACAAGAGAGGGCTCAGGAGAGGGCGGCGGGATTTTCTACCCTTACCCAGACCTGTGAGTTCAACCAAATTTTGAAGTAGAAGATCGATCTGCACATGTCGAGCAAGGAGGTCAAGATTGAAATTGTGCATTATTGGGAGGGGGGTTACAACGCCTTATATTAGCAAGCCCAAGCTATGTCCCCCTCTATCAAATTTTATGTCATTTAGCCTGAGGAAGAAGAGTCATCTAAATCAGATCAGGATGATCCATCCCCGGATCCTTCAGCGATGGTCCTTCAAGGACCACGTGATTCCACTCAAGGTACAACTCCTGCTCCACAGACGGAAGAGGTAGAGTAGCCTCCTAAGGGGGAAGGGGCGAGATCGTCGACCAGACGGTTCCTGAGGTTACTACGGATCAGCCGGTAACTGGGGAAGCTAACACTTAACGCTTTTGGGCCCTCTTTTCTTTATTTGTTTTTGAACATGAATCCCGGAGTGGTGGATGACACAAACATTTATCTTGTTTCAGAATGTTGTAGATGTTGGTCTTGATACACTTAATCATTTTAGTAGGGCCTACGATGGGAACGATTGATTCCACAGGCGATAGGAATATTGTATGAATGTATGTTCCCCACCCCCCACCCCCCTCTATTTTTTTTCCTGACATTGAGTTTTGTTGTGTAGATTGACTATTTGCATGTAACGCACATATATTCTTCTTAGGAAGGAACAACCTTGTTCTCAGATAGACAAGTCCTCAGTGAGCTGAATAGGATTTCCTTAGTACGAATAATGGCTGAGCAACCGAGCCTCTTGGGCATAAAGTCTCTGTGGGCAACTCTTATAAAGCTCATGTAGGAAATATCAGCCCCAGAAGAGCAAAAGATACTCTATACTAGGGTTGAGCAGCCCTAGGGGAAATCTGATGCATATTATTACACCCTAAGGCCGAGCAGCCCCAAGGGAGATCCAATGTACATAACTCCACCTCAGGGCTGAGCAGCCCCAGGGGAGATCCAATGTAGATAACTCAACTCTAGGGCTGAGCAGCCCTAGAGGAGATTCGATGTAGATAACACCACCCTAAGGCTGAGCATCCCCAAGGGAGATCCAATGTAGATAACTCAACCCCATGGCTGAGCAGACCCAGGGGAGATCCAATGTAGATAAATCCACATTAAGGTTGAGCAGCTCCAGTGGACATCCAATGTCGATAACTCCACCTTAGGGCTGAGCGCCCCTAGAGGAGATTTGATGTAGATAACTCCACTCTGAGGCTGAGCAGCCCATGGAAGATCCAATGTAGATAACTCTACAATAGGGCTGAGCAGCCCCAGGGGACATCCAAAGTAGATAACTCCACCCTGGGGCTGAGTAGCCCTAGGGGAGATCCGATGTAGATATCTCCACTCTAGGGCTAAGCAACTCTAGGGGAGATCCGATGTAGTTAACTCCATCCTAAGGCTGAGCAGCCCCAGGGGAGATCTAATGCAGATAACTCCACCCTAGGGCTAAGCAGCCCCAACGAAGATTCAATGTAGATAACTCCACCTTAGGTTTGAGCAGGCCCAGGGGAGATTGATGTAGATAACTCCACCCTACGGCTGAGCAGTCCCAAGGGAGATCCAATGTATATAACTCCACCCTAGGGCAGTGCAGCCCTAGGGGAGATCCGATGTAGATAACTCCACCTTAATGCTAAGCAGCCCCATGGGAGATCCAATGTTGATAACTCCACCTTATGGTTGAGCAGCCCCAGGGGAGATCCAATTTGAATAACTCCACCCTAATGCTGAGTAGCCTTAGGGGAGATCCAATGTCAATTGGCTGAGGAATATTCTGGTGCTGAGGATCAGATCAAGAGCTGGGAGACGACGAACCACATTCTTTGTGCCTTGGGTTTCCCAAAGAGAACAATAAAATAGGATGACACCTCTGCTTGAAATGTGTGTTAATTATGAAAGGACACCCCCGTCGCCTCCGTATTAAATGCACGTCTTTTCATAAGTACGTGGTGTTCCACATTCGTTGCCAGCTATATTAATCCAAATGGATATTTTTAATGCCATCT
The DNA here is from genome assembly GCA_035668355.1 of Sarracenia leucophylla. NCBI lineage: Eukaryota > Viridiplantae > Streptophyta > Magnoliopsida > Ericales > Sarraceniaceae > Sarracenia > Sarracenia leucophylla. Next base: position 11,437 of record JAULLG010228988.1, read on the forward strand.
AGGATTTCAGCTTCAACCTTTCACATTCTCCATAGTCTCTCAGCTAGTTTTCATTCTTTGGCGGGAGAAAATGGCCCACAGAGGACGAGACAGAAGCTGTTAGCGAGGTCGTGGATGGAGGGGTGCCGAAGCATCCACTAGCCGCCTTTCGTGCCAAGGAGTTGCTTCCCGTACCCATGGAGCTATGCAAGGAGGGTTGCTGATGAATTCGTGACTCAAACACAAACTGCTGAGGGAAGTCCGATGCTTCACGCTGAGGAGGCCCAGGCTCCAGCGGCCGAGGAGACTTAGGCACCAGCGGCCGAGGGGGCGCAGTCGACAAGGGAGGCTCGGGCGCGACCCACCATTTTTGAGGAGGCAAAACTGGGGGCTGAATTCATTGATAGGGCCTTTACGGACTCCGAAAATTCGATTCTCCGGGGACTTTCCACCGGTAGGGTTGCCTCTCACTATTGGCGAGATGTTGTCTGGGTACGTCCATCTCTTTATTAATCATTTGTTTTCGATTATCCTGTTGGGTTTTAAGTCTTGTCCTCTCTGTTCTTCTTGATATTTTATCCTTATTCATTTGCAACGTCTGACGTAGGCCATAGCCATGGGTCATGAAGCCGTGCAAAGGATGCTGCGACTCCAGGAGACGGAGCCACGATTGCGACATGACCTTCAATGCCAATTCGGTGAGATAAAAGTGTTGGGATAGGTATACTTAAAAGCCATGATTTTACGTATTATACGGGATCCAGGGAATACTATTGAAATTCTATTGAGAGGATATGTATACTAGGATTCATATTTATTGTATTTATGATGTATGTATGCATTGTCCGTATATTGTGTCCAGTATT
>JAULLG010230084.1:0-12280 GCA_035668355.1 Sarracenia leucophylla
TTAATTAGGATATTAACCCCTTCCCCTTCAATGATACAAGACCCTATGTGTTTTATTTTTACACTTGGTCAATTTTTCTCACATTTCTTCACTTCCTTTAACACTTTTAACAACCTCCACATGACCCATTTTATTTAATTAAATTAAATTAAATAAAAAGGGTCAAGACATTACATGCTCAATCGCAGAGGGACGAGGAGTTTCGAGATGGTATGGATGACAGATAACAAGGATTATATCAATCGGGAATCGAGAATTGCTCAAAAACGGAAAGCCAGAGTGGGGAGCCAAGCCCATAAGGGCAGAGATGGAAGGAGGAGAGACAAGGGAGGAAAGATGAATGTCTTTTACTCAAAACGGTTTAACCGCAGAGAGGCTCGAACGCTATTAAGGCGCCTTACGACCGCGGTGAACTAGAGGCAATTTTTTGATGAGAAGGCAAAAATATGCTTAGATCGACACTCAAGGATGGACCGAAGGGGGGGGGGGGGATGCTACCCCTAGGTTTTGAATTTTTTAGATTATTCTAGTAGTATTATTCCTAATTTTGTGAGTATTATATAAGTTCGCCATTCTAAGATTTTTTTTTGAAAATTTAAAAATTATATAGGTTCGTCTCCCTAAGATTGTTACATAATCCTTGCTATCCCAAGATAAAAATCCCGCGTCCTTCCTTGCCGACACTCCTCATGTACCCGATAACCCCAAAAATGAGTTAATACTCATACAAGTATTCTCTAAAAAATACACTCCCCCTTAGCCCAAGCTCACCCAAAAATACATGCAAAAATAAATATACATCATATAAAATGAAATTGCATATTATAAGCATGGATGCGAGAGGAGCATAAATAACTCGCATAAGCACATAAAACTTGAGTAACCTTCATGGAAAATCGATAACCTAAGTATACATAATTCACGTTACCTCCCTATTAACGGTGAATCGTGAACTCGTGCATAGAAGCAAGATACTTATCATTACATAAGTTAGAATCAAATCCTATCACAAGGAGATGAACAAAGCGCTTGAAACTAGAAGGCAAACCCAAAATATTTGGAGATCCAGATATGCGCACAAACCTTAGTCTTGATACACAAAAGGCACACACGTGACAAATATTCCCTTACATCTAAGCCGAAAACAAGGCTAAACACACCTTTTATTATAGTGTGGTAATTGTGATATCACAAAATATAGGGTATAGATAACAAATTATTGTTATTAGGGAGACGCACGAACGACGACTTACACCGAACATAGGCGGTTACTCACATAGAGTAAAGACTTACACCTACAACATGCTGTCGTTCAGATGCGGATGTAGACAATGGAAAGTATCTTAAGGTAAACCACAAACGTAGGTTAATCTAGATCAAGACCGTAAGGTCATAACCAAAAGACTAGATATATTACCCGACTTGTGACTCACAAGTATCAAGCTCCCAAAGAGTGTGTGTAAAATAAGCGAGATAACGTGATTATCAACTCATAGCATAAGCACAAGCATAATTATATTATGAAAGTGGAAAATCCAAATTACATGAATATTCTTCAAATAATTGTGCTTGATAAGAGTAAAGGTTATCTCATATCACATGCATGTATATAGTCGGCATGTCAAGCACACAAGCATGCAAAAGAAAGAGAAACAAGAAAAATATACATGGTATATATATAATCTCTCTCTCTCTCTCTCAACACACATACACCCACACACACACACACAACCTCTCTAGACGAAATCATATTTGAGGAAAGGAATGAACACCAAATTCTATGACACAGACACAAGGTCAAGGATAAGGTTACAAAGAACCAGATGGCACGAAGACAACACCTAAGGAAAACCTAAGTGATGTACATGGAATGTGTCAGCACATTGCACAAGAGAAGACTTGGCAGGGGAAATTGCTGACACATTGACAACATGCAAGGGCCGACACAAGGGCTCCCTATGGTTCCTACAAATGCACGGACCAGCTCACTGCGCAAGATGAAGCTTGGCAGGGGAAGTTGCTGGTATAGAGAATGTGCATGCAAAGGTGATTCAAGGATATTGAATCACAATTCTAAATTGATAGAGTGGTCTATCCAACTAGAAAGGATGAAGGTTGGTCAATTGGCAACCAACGCACTCAAAATGGCATGTAACCACAGAATCATTTGATACAAATGATAGGTTCGTAGCAACTGAAGGATCTACTCAGGGCGTAAGTCTAAAGAGTGAGAACTTTGCTCTGATACCAATTGAAAGTACTACTGCGAACCGATATAACTAACCTAGAGGGGGGGTGAATAGGTTAGATGCCGATAAATTAAAATTTTTAATTTTAATTATTAATTATCTAACCTAACATGATAATAAGTTAAGGTTAATAATTATAATATCGACATAAAGTTGTAAAAAGCTATAATCATCCAACAACCATAAGGAACACACGATATACGTGGAAACCCTAGCAAAGCTCCCCGGGATGAAAACCACGACACCGACACATGGTAAAAACTATGCACTATAAGCTAAACGGTTTACAAGATAGATAGACTAGGTAACACCCGACGAAAACACCTATCCTCTAACTTAAGAGCTCAGCCCCGAGCTCCTTCTTGAATCCAAAGTTGCGTAGCTCCCCCTCCAATGTTCTATGAGTATCACCATACTCAATCCAAACGGAGCTTATATGTAGCATACGGTCCACGGGAACTAGTCTCGATCTCCGTATGAAAGAGGACTCTGAGATACCTCGGCCAGGTGTGCGTTCAAGCACAGTGCAGTGGAAGTGGTGGGAATGATGACAAGAAGTATGATAACCACAGATGGATTCCTAATGACCGTGAAGACAAGGACATCTATGGTTATACTCCAAGTGTGGTCTACTTACCAATCCTAGGAAAGGTAAGAACTACGGCACACAAGAGGGTTGTAACATCGGAGGTTTCTCCGGAACTACTTAGCCGAGAGACAAGAGTGTGAGACTATCACAAGTCACACGATCTCAAGCTACTACACGGCAACACAACCTAAGCTAGGATGGTAAAACTAACATAAGTCTCAAAACTTACGGTTGCTACAAAAGATTCCTCATGCCACATGCTATGAATGCAAGAACTAATAAAAGTAAAGGTATGCATTAGCAAGATAAGATACATAACATAAGGCCTAAGGAAATCTACAAGAAATATGGATAGAAATACATACCACCACGAAAGTAAGTAGCATTACCTTGGATTATGATGAATCTTTAGGCATTGATGTGAGATTCAACACTAGAGGCTTGAGGAATCCAAGAGAGAAACATCAGCTTCTCTAGGAATAGCTAAGAGGCTGGGAGAGGATTCCCAAACGAGCTAACGGTGGTATGAAGTGTTTATAAAGAAAAACACATCGGTACTCGAACGCTCTTCGAGAGAGTCGTAGGCGCTATAACGTGCTCGTGCGCTTTTTGAGCGCAGTTAAAGATGGTAGGATTTTTTTACCCGTGCCAATGAGAGTCGTTAGGGTTTCAATGTTGAGCTCGATCGCTCTATGGGCGCACTACTGGCGCTTGAAAAACCCAACTCTAGGCAAAGAGGAAATAAGATATTGAATAGGGGCGCTCGAGCTCTCTACGGGCTCTCTTCAGGCGCCTCAATATCTCAACTCTCGGCTTATCGAGAAAGGCACAAATTAATGTTTTTCGCTCGAAGCCGCTTGAGCGTTCTGCGAAAGCTCGAAGGCACTGGAAAGTGCTCGTGCCCCTTTACGCGCCAATGCTTAGAATTCATGGTAAGTCATGAATTCTCTAAGGCAACAATATACACAAACTACCCTAAACATATTATATGATTGATGCATATGGGTGTGTGTATGTGAGTGCCATATACCTTCTATGATTCGGAGCGAGTTTGCTGAATGTGATCTAAACGGAGGACCTAGACACAAACAACACAAACACCCGAAAACCCCAAATCCAAAATTAAGGTACATGCAATGGTTTTGTAATTAACCCAGGAATAGCCAAAATACTAACAAGTAACAACCAAATCAATTAGTTATTATATGTCAAAATCAAAGTAGAGCTTGATTAAATAACCCTTGGGCTAACAATCTCGTCATTTTTGATTATGACAACTATTGATTTGTTGGGGAATAAAAAGATATAAAAGAGTAATAAGCTCCCCTTGAAGATGAGCATAGTATGAAAGCATGCTAGAACATTAAAATCAATATTCATTGGAAGTGCACCATAGTTATGAGAATAAGTACTAAAGTATTAAGATGTGTCAAAATTATCAGAGCATAGGAGATTATTAGAGTTTATCATTAACATATGTTTCAAAAGATACAGGATATGCATATGCCAAGTTCAATGCAAAAACTTTTTGTCAAATTGAGCAATGTTCATTAATATAATGTATATATATGTTCTCAAATGCTAAAATAGAGCGGTTCTACGAGAATTAACCCAATTATTAGCCGTCATGCACTTTAAATTTCCTAACAAAGCAATACTTATGGATTTCAACACCTATGACTTTCAATACTCAACATTTATAAAGTTAAACAAATCTCTATTTTACTTAAACAAATCAATCACATATCTTCTTCCCCTTTGTCATATCAAAAAGGAGAGGGATGAATAATCAGCGCTTAAAAAAAATAGAGCAAAGATGTAAATCAGATCATTTTATATCAAAGCATATAAAAAATTATTAGAGCTTGTTAGACGAAACAAAAATATCATAAGTTTATACATCAACCTAACTATTCATATGCACAAGCAAGTTTTTAACGCATTCATCCAAAAAAAATAAACATCCAAGGATTTGAGTCACATATTGTCCATGTATTTGTTCCAATCATTCTTTGATGTTGGTTGCTTGTTTTTGCTTGCAACAACTCTTTCCATGTCATATTGAGATTTTCTTTTCTTGAGCTTCCAGGTTAGCAAGCATAGTTGTAACTTTTTCTTCATCTTTTCTCTTCTTTTTGATCTCCTTGTCCACATCTTTCATCTTTATTATTCCAAAAGTTTTTGTAAGGATTTGAAACTTTCTAATTAATTAAATAAAAAAAGTGGAATTTTTTTGGGGCATGTTTTTATTGTTTTAAAAAGAAAAATCTATTGTTGTTAAATTAAAAAGGGGTGCATGAAGGTATGTATATATATATATATATATGTAGATATATATATATAGTTTTATTCTTATAAAAAGGTTTTTAAAAAAAATTAAAAATTAAAAACAAAGCCTTCTCGCGCACACAAGCGCATGACCGAAACCAGTAGGTTTTCGGGAGAACATGGCATGGCGGGGGAAGGAAGAAAAGAAGAGGAAGAAGGAGGAGGAAGGGGCGAGGGACCACCATCGACCATCGGCGCCCCTCCAACGAGGCTTGGCGCCACTGACGACGCAAGGAGGAGGAAGAAAGAGCGGTGGAGAATGGCGAAAAATAGGGGTGAAGCCGCGCGCGATGCCGCGAGCTTCATGGGTCGATTTGAGCCTCGATTCGAGTGGTTTTCTTCGGATTGCTTCGTTAAAGGTAATATTCTCGATCTCGTGAAGCTTTCTATTAATTTTGTTTGAGTTAAAATCGAAGTTTTATGATCAATTGATATTTGTGCAGTGCCGAACTCGTGAGTGGGTTTTCTGTGATTTTTGGATTTTTACCTAGCTTTTAGCTATTAAATCATGGAATTGAGCATAGATTTAAGTATCTAAAATTACTAGGATCGTTGTTGTGCGATCGATTCTAGATTTGGAATGGTTAGGGTTTCGAATTGATTTTGGGACAGATTTAGGGATTTTGACCCTATTGAGATAGTTTGGCGAAATTGATCTCAATTTTGTGAAATAGGTGTAGAATATAGCCTATGATTAAAGTTTGGTAATTTTTGGATAAGTAGATTTATCCCGATTAATTAAATTACAAGTTGGTAATTCGTTTTTTGACAGTTTGATGCTATTTTCGGGACTCGTGTGGAACGGCTATGGACTCCACTAAATTTCTGGATTCCGGTACTGTTGCAAGGTAGGATTCATAATAATTTTTTTGAACCTGGATATAATTTTGTGAAGAATTGAAGTTACATGAAGGTTTGAGGTATTGTAGCGTGAATTCTTGACTTGGCCGATTGTTAGCATATTAATGCTGGAAATTTTCTGAAGATTTATGTGTTTGAATGTCAAATAACATTAATTGAAGTCGAAGAATATTTGTGTAATACTAGCTTGAAGTTAGGATTGAAGAAACTAGAAGTATACGTGTATGAATGTTGTTTTTACAGCAACTTAGATATTAGTTGAATAAAGAAAGTATTTTTTGTAATATTGAGGATATAGGTTAGCCTAGAATCCTATGGGATTTATTTTGACACAGAGAAGTAAAGGTTGGGGGGTGGGGATCAAGAATTGACTTATGAATTAAGTAGAATTATTGGGATAAGGACCTGAGAGCTTCTCTCTCTAGGATTTTTGTGCGACTGTGAAGCCGACCAGGGGCACCCTTCGGGCGTTGCCATAGACGGATCAATGTTGGATAAATATGACAGCCCAAATCGTTTCAGCGTTTTGGCAACCCAGTTTTCTGAGGAGGAACCGAAGCTAGGGGAAGGAAAACATCAAGTTAGGGGCACAAGGAAATGTTCGGATATCGTCACAGACGCGATGAGTTTGCGGATTAACCTCAAGAATATGATGAGAAATGAGTCTTTGGACAAGGATTTTGCACGCTTTTTGCGAACAGAAACCAAGTCTTTTACTGCTGAGCTTCTTCGCGTTGACAAAAACCCGGATCCTTTCAGCCCGAGTAAAATGGCCTCCTTAGAGGCGCGGATTCGCTACCTGAAGGGTCTTAGCCCAGTCAAAAAGGGGGACAAGAACGTTACCGCAGAGGAGAAATTGATTAAGAAGGAAAAGGATGAACAGGAGATTTCCCCTGGTTTTCGGTCTTCTCCGAGGGAGATTAATGTCGGCGCTACGGTTCAAGAAATTGTTGTAGCGGATGAGGAAGAGGAGGTTCGACTCTTTCCGACTAAACAGGGGTTGACCCCATCAGTTGGGGCGTGTGAGACCAGAAATGAGAAAGGAGCGGAGTTCGTTGAGTCGGATCTGGCTCGGAAGTTTGGGGCAAGAGAACCAAACCGAAATATCGATGCTGTATCTTACGGGGAGAAATCAGAGGAAGATGATTTTGTTGATGATGCTGAAGCTCTCCTTCCGAACGAGGCAAAACCAGATAACAGCACTGTCTCCCTTCTTGGAAAAAAGGTAACGATTTCCGATTATGTTCCTTCACCTGCTGATAATTGCATTGCGGTTGATGGATTGAAGTTTAATGAGGATCTGGCGTTCATGGGGAAACAATCGGTTGTCAATGGAGGCAATAGGCACTCTGCCCTCCAGGTGTTTGATGAATTGCCGAGCCCAATTTTGGATGCTGATAGAGTTGCCGAAGGTGAATTTTATGTTGGGCCAAGTGACCTGTTTTGTGAGCAAACTGTGATTGATAGTATTTCCCCAGTAACCGAAGTAAAGCAAGCCCACAAAACCAAGTCTAATGTTATGAGGCAAGAGCATGTTCGGCCTAAAACCTGGGCTAACATTGTAGCCTCAAATGTTCACCACACGTCTGATGCTAGCCCCAAGTCAGACATTGGTCCCCCCAGACTTAATCTCCGGTGTGAATCCAAGCTAAAATTCTTTGAGCCTAATTCTCCTGGTATTATTGATATTGATGAAGAATTGTTAGACGATCAATTGTGGGACAACTGCGCTGTGGGGTATTTTCTTGATGGAAATCTCGCTTTTGGTTTAGTTAAAGCTACGGCTATGACCCTATGGAAAAACGAGGGGCTCTTGGAGGTAAATGGTAATGATTCTGGGTTTTTCTTCTTCAAGTTTAAAAGCAAGCAGCATATTGATAGAGTCTTAGAGATGGGCCCGTGGTTTTTCTCTGGTAAGTTGCTAATTTTACGCAAGTGGCGAAAACGGCTTAGATTATCTAAAGATGCAGTGTCTAAAATTCCAATATGGGTGAAACTTTTTGACCTGCCTTTAGAATTCTGGAATGATAAATGTTTAAGTAGGATTTCTAGTGCAATTGGGAATCCTTTATTTCTCGACAGGGCAACGGACACTAAGCAACGTATTTCCTTTGCCAGAGTGTGCATTGAAGTTGAAGCGACTAAGCCGTTACTTCACTCGATTTTGGTTAGGTGTGAAGGTGAGGTTATTGAAGTTCCAGTTGAGTACCAGGGTCTCCCTCCCATATGCGATCGATGTCACACTTTTGGGCATGAACCTTCAAAATGTAAAGAGAACAAGCCGAATGGAGACCCAGAGATTATCCAAGGAGTTGGAGAAGGTAGAGAACAGGATAGCCAGTCAGAGTCTTCATCGTCGGAATGGATTAGGGTGGAAAAGAAGAGAAATACCTTCAAGAAAAAGAAGCAGGAGAGGACATGTGATCAGCCTGCTTCTCAGGTTGTAAAGATGGTTGGTCAGCCTGCATTTGTGTCGCCGCGCCGCGCGTTTATTCCAAACCGAGGATCGGTTCAGCCTCGCCACTTGGTTCTGGATTGTGGTACCAGGGATAGTGCCTGCTGCACTGTCCCTCTTCTTAGCCCAGCTGCCCAAGCCTCGCTACTCGCCCAAGCAGTAGAAGGGGCAGACAGGCTGGGCGATAGGCAGATAGGTTGAGGTTAGTTATTTTTGTGTAAGCCAGGTATATGGATGTGGTATGTTTTGGTAAAGAGTGTTGTTAGCGCTCTTGGGTTGTTATTTTGGTTTCTCTTTTGGGTATGTAGTTGGGTGGGTTCTCTTTGGGTTGTAAAGCCTGGGGAATGCCCCTTGTAAACTTGTAATTATTTTTTTCTTTTTATTTTACTTACCTTACCCAAAAAAAAAGCAGCAGAACCGAAAGAGCAGCAGCAACAATCAGTAAACAACTAAACTTCAGGCACAATAGGAACAGCAGCAAACAGTATTCAGTGAGACAATAGGCACATGCTACGAACAAGAGACCCCTGCAAATGAAACCTCGAGAGCAGCCAAGGCACAAGAACAGGAGCATCCCAAAACACAGAACACGCGTATCGGAAAAGGCAAGAATTTGGAGGTCCAAAAACAGAAAAGCTATTGGACAAGCAAATTCAGCCTAACCAAAACCCAAGGCACAAGAGCTGGAGCAAACCAACACACGCACCCAGTCCCTTACACTAGCCGTAAGGGGAAGGCTATACACAGAAACAAACCAGGAGCAAAGAAACAACAAACTATGGACAACCCCCATAGATAAGCTTAAAAGTGCAAAATAACTCTTGATAAAGCCACGACAACTCCACAAAAAAACAACATCAAGCTCCAGCACTAAGATGATCGAGCTCTCTTCCTTCTGCCAGCAGGGATCCAGCAAGATCTAATCATAAGAGAGGCATCGGAAAAGAAAAAAAAAAAAGGGAGAAAAGGGGAAGGGGGGGGGAGGGGGGAGGAAGAAAGAAAAAAAGAAAAGACAAAGGAAATAAAAGAAAGAAAAGGGAGAGAGAAAGCAAAAAAAAAAGAAAAAAGAAAGAACCCCAAGCTCTCTCAAATATCTTCGAGAGCTATGAGGAGAGCTTTCCACCTTTGGATGGGGCGAAAAAGAGGGTTCCGAGGAATCAATGTGAGCCGTCCACTCCTATTTTTCAGGATTTGAAGATTTTCACAGAGGAAGAGGATGAACGTTGTCAGCTATGGGCTGTGAAGGCACTGTCCAAAGCTAAGGAGGGTCGAAGCCCTTTGAACAATGAGGAGCTTGGGATAGTGATTGACTGGCTTGCGTATCACAGGGGTTTTGACGAGGTAGAGATTAAGGAGTAGCTCTCACAGCCTTCGACAAAGATGAGGGATGTTTCGGCCTCATACTCCCGTTCGGTATCTCCAGCTCATGATGAACTGAGCATCTATTTTCTAGGGAAGGTAGCTCTCGACCTTGACGTACAGGGGTTTCTGACCCCTCTGGATCTGGATTAAGATGCGGTTTCGTCAATTGATGGTGTAGATATAGAAACAAAATAGGAACTTGGTCCTAATCCAGCCGTTGTTCGTGCGAAGAGCCAAACGTCTGATATTCTGGCTCTATCCGAGTCCCCTAATAACCGGATTTTGAGTCCTGGGGAAAACGAAAAGAAAGGGGAAATTGAATCAAAGGAAGTGCAAGCTTTGGGAGACGAAGTGGGAGAAAGCACAGTTGAAGCCGAGGTAACCACCTCGTTAACCGAAGCTGTAAGCGAAGTCTCTGCCGGTGATGAAAGCTCTCTGGCTCCAAATGAAGATGAGGAAGAATCAGAATATGAAGGAGAGGGGGAATCGGAAGTAGATCTGGATCTTGGGGATGAAGATAGTGTCGTTGATGAGAAGGGTGTCTTGGGTTCCGGAGAAGAGGATGGTGAGGAGGCCGTAGCTGGAGTTTCAGAGGATGGATTGAACATAAAGGAATCAGAGGTTGCGGGTGCTCTGCCGCTGATTGATGGAAAGGTAATTAATTCTGTTTGTGTGTCAAAGGATCCTGGTTATGCTCACTTTGTTAGATTAAATCCTCTTGAGAGTAATTTTTTGAATGAAGACCACGGTCTGGCAAACGAAGCTTTTCGAACAGGGGTGATAAGCGGTAACAGCGTTTCTGCCCACCAAGTGTTCGACGTTATTCCTAAGCAGGGAGAGACGACTCAAGCTCTGCGTGATGCTGTCTGTGAGGCTCCTGGTTGCACGAGTGGGCCACGGGTGAACCAGATCAGGGGGACTGGGGTCTCTAGCGGGCTTGGTGAAGAAGAGGAGGACGCTGATAAGATTGCCTTGATTAAGACACAGGGTTTGGCCGAACCCCTGTCCACGGCTCGGATTGGGATGATTTGGCCTAAGGAACCCAAGCCACTCTCTGTTGCTCAAGGTGGCCCAAGCAGAACATGGGTAAACATTGTTGCCAGCAGTGAGCCCAAACAAGATGGTGGTCTCCCCAGACTCAACCAACGTTGTACCTCAGGTAAATTAGAATATTTTGAGCCCAAAGAAATTGGAATTATTGACATTGAAAATAATTTGGTTGATGATCTTTCTTGGGAAAATTGTCTTGTTGGATATTTTCTTGATGTGAATCTCCCGTTTGGCCTAGTGAGAGCTACGGCCATGTCATTATGGAGAAATGAGGGTCTATTGGAAGTTTCGGGAAATGATAGCGGTTTTTTCTTTTTTAAGTTTAAAAGCTTGCTACATTTGGATACCATACTTGAGAAGGGGCCCTGGCACGTCTCGGGTAAGCTTCTCATTTTACGCAGATGGTGCAAACGGCTAAGATTATCTAAAGATGCTCTGACAAAAATTCCTGTTTGGGTTAAATTTTTTGACCTACCATTAGAGTTTTGGAATGCCAAGTGTCTTAGTAGAATTGCAAGTGCTATTGGTTTTCCGTTATTTCTGGACAAAGCAACGGACACTAAACAGCGCATCTCTTTTGCCAGAGTTTGTATTGAAATTGATGCATCTAAGCCGCTGCTTCAATCGGTTTTTGTGAGGTGTGAAGGAGAAGTTATTGAAGTTCCAGTTGAGTATCAAGGTTTGCCTCTTTTGTGTGCCCATTGTAAAGCTTTCGGCCATGAGATATCTAAGTGCAAAGAGTACAAGAAGAATAAAGATCAAGAAGACTGTCAAAAAGAAGAGACCCGCGAAGATACTGATAATGATATATCCTCGTCAAATTCATTGGAGTGGATTAAAGTCAGGAAGAGAAGAAGTTTTCACAGTGATAAAAGATAGGATCCTCATCCCAAGCTTCACGGTCCTCGGCTGGGTAATCAGCCGAAGGTTCCAAGGGCTGATCTACCTCCCGTAAGCGACAGAGACAGGTTCAGGTACCATCAAGAGGCCCAAGTTAAAGAAGTTAAAGTGGTTAAGACTTTTGCTAAAAGGATTATTCCTCAGACCACCTCTCGTTCTTGTGATACGACCGAGAGTGTTCAGCCTCGCCACTCGCCTCAGCACCTTGCCTCGTCTAGTGCTCAGCCCCGTCGCTCTGCTCCGGTGCTCAGTTCTGCCGTTCAGGCATCGATGCTCAGCCAAGCGGTTGAAGGTTCTGGCATACAGGGAAATGGTTTGCTAGCTTGACTAGTTTGTTCATGGACTATGACTAGGTTGATTAGGCCGGTGGGCCTTGGTTTTGTGATTTTTGGGTCTTTGGAATTTCGTAAATCCTAATCTTTTGGTAAGTGTGTTGTTAGGGCTTTTGAAGCTTTAGCGTTTGGGTTAAGTTTGTAAGTTGGTATC
>JAULLG010232277.1:0-12270 GCA_035668355.1 Sarracenia leucophylla
CACCGATAGTACAACGACATCTACCAAAGGGATATCCTGCCCAACACACGTGACTCGATCGCAAACAGTAGGGCTATCGTAAGGGAGCCCACACATATCCAATCACACCCTTGAGTCACTGCAACAATAGCTAATGCATGTTAGCTTAGATCCCTTAACTACGTCACGTAATCTCATAAATCCACAATCCAATATTTAGGCTTTTCTAAGGGAGCTACGTGATCCTTAAATACACGAACCAAACTTCATATGATATGTTAGGTTATCTAGGTTTTTCAACCCAACCCAAGTGACCAAAGGATGTCACCCACTCACCCGGGCTAATACAACTTAGCCTAGGCATCTTTCGTAACCTCAAGTGGTCCCATGATATTACTTATCATTTAGGTTGTAGGTCTGACCCCAACTCAAGCGACCTAGAGAGGTCACCAACTAAAAGGGGCTACATAGGTTAACCTAAGTGTCTCAAATACCTCAATAGAAGACCACAAAACTCGGAATAGGAACATATCGTCACGGGTTTAAGTTTAACACCATAAATTTAGATTGCATGTAAAGGTGTCTAAACATTTTTCTCAACTCCAAGAGTCATTCAACAATGCGTCTCAACTACCCAAAATATTGGCTATCACGAAGGGAACCTAGGAATAAAGAGATGCCTAAACTGGAATCTTGATTCTACGCGAACACGTACCTCTATTCTCAAGAATGGAAAACAAAGAATAGCCTAAGTTCATAAGATGGATGCAGGTTTAAGTATATAAACCCATCACCGATAGTTTGCCCAAATATACTTCAAGACCCACGACCTTGTCTAGGTATAACACCCTTCAGGCCAAGTAAGTGATTTGCTAACAACGTTCAACATGGTAACACATCAATTCTTAACTCACCTTATTCGCGTCAAAGCACAATCTAATTCGTTCGCATTCAAATATTCCGAGGGTCTAAAGTGAGACACAACTCCCACTTGCTAACTCCTTACCAAGGATCACTCAAACTTGGTTTTAAATTATCAAATTCGGGTCATAGGTTAGTTTCTCTACCTATTCCAAATAATCGAAGTCAATGACTCAAAATCATAGGGTTCGGACGTAGGACACGATTTCCAACTTGCTAAATCGCTAAGATAAGTCAATTCCGTATACTCAAAAATTGCCAAATTTGAAACATAGGCTAAACGACGTGCCAATTACACATATTCAAGGTCAATTTCTCAAAACTCTAGCAAATTGGTCGAAATTCCCAAATCTGGGCTGAATATCCCAACCTTAACCCTAGTTTCTCTAAATCCAAAATCGATCAATCTATCCTACTTCTAGTGATCTAGGATGATTATTATAGTTCTCTAAGACGTGTTCCTATCATTAATTTGCAAGATTTAAGCACAAAATTCCAAGAAATCCAATTTTGTTCCTATCGGCCAAACCGGACCTAGGGTTTTGGTTTATCATTGAAAGCTTCAAAATAATACAATGTAAATCAGTGGAGTTGTTTAGAATGTCTAAAAGCCTACCTTTGTGAAGAAAAAAGGAAGAAATCGAACCAAATCGACGATCAAAACCTCAGCCGAAGTTCCGAAGTTAGCGTCGCCCCTGTTCTGGCTTCGTGGTTCTGTTTTCCGGTACCCCCGATGTCGCCGACGGCAAGCGAAGGCTCGACGGTGGTTGGCGTCGCGAGCGGTGGCCGGCGGCCCCTCCTCCGGTTGTCTTCTCTGACTCCGTCGTGCCATCTCTCTCTCACGCTCAACTCTCTCTCTCCGAAGGGTGTTCTGTGCGCGACCGAAGGAAACAAAAACTTTGTTTTTTTTTTTTTTTTTTGAAGAGGGTTGTAGAAAATTAAAAATAGATATGTATATCAAAAGTTTTATTTTATCTTAAAAGAAAACTTTTAAATTTTTGCCAAAACCTCCAAAAAACAATAGGTTATCCGAGAAAAAAAATTTATCCGGGGTTTAAAATCAATAACCAAATTTCTTTTAATTTAAAGAAATTATTAATTAAAAAGTTCCGGTTATTACAAAAACCCCTGGTAGTTAAAGATCATATGGCCAACAAAACTAGCTTTCTTCATGAGGGCTAATCAGCCCATAAATCTCCATTGTTCAATGGAACAAACTATGCATATTGGAAAACTAGGATGACCTACTTTATCAAGTCATTTGATATGGCTTCTTGGAGGGTCATTGTAAACGGACCCACCATACCTACCATCATCACCAGAGAAGGTAAAACCAGAGTCACTGGACCTAAACCTGAAACCGATTACACTGAAGATGACTGGAGGATTTTGCAAATTAATGTAAAAGCCATGAATCTTCTTCACTATAACTTGGACCCGATAAATTCAACAGAATTCAGGGTTATGATAAAGCCAAGGAGACTTGGGATAAACTCCAAGTCACCCATGAAGTCACAAAACAAGTAAAAGATAAGAAAATAGATATTATAATAAGAGAATACGAACTCTTCACAGTGCATGATAACGAAAAAGTAGCTGATATGTATACTAGATTTAATTTAATCGCTAACAATCTTAAAGCTCTTGGTAGAACTTTTCCTAATGTAGAACTAGTCAGGAAAGTCTTAAGGAGCTTACCGGCAATATGGAGACCAAAGGTCACAGCCATTGAAGAAGCCAAAGACCTTATTGTCTTCTCTCTAGATGATCTTATGGGATCTCTAATTACCCATGAGTTCAGTCTAAGAGCTGAGGAGGAATCAAAAGGGAAGAAGATAGTAGTAGCCTTTAAATCATCCACTCAAGACTCATCAGAAGAAGAAAGATTAGAAAATGACCACGAAGATGAGCTTACTATGGTGACCAGAAAGATGACGAAGCTTGCAAAAAGGAAGAAGGACAAGAAAGAAAAGTTCCCAAAGAAATTCATGAAGGTCACTTGGGACGACACAAAGTCAAGCGAAAAAGAAGAAGATACAAGTGATGGTGAGCCTGCCAACCTGTGTCAGATGAATCATAACACCGACGTAACCATCTCTAAATTTTCTGATATAGATCATAATGATGAGATGCATACCATAGAGGAACTTCAAGAAGCTCTTGAGGATTCCTTAAGAGCTTTCCATGAAGCAAAATCTAAGATTAGATCATTAAATAAGGAAGTAGTTAGCTTAAACTCTAGGATTAAAATCATAGAAAATGAGAAGAATGCGCATACTGACAAAACTGAAAATATTTTTGAAACCGAAAATACTTTACTTAAATAAGAAATTCAAAATTTGAAAAAGATCAAAACTAAGTTCACCATAGGAGAGAAACACTTAGATATGATCCTCAGTACAAAGTGAACCTTTAACAAAGAAGGTTTGGGATATAACCCAAATAAAAAGAAAATTGTTTTAAGAAATTCCTCTATTAAAAACAGAACTGAAAACCCCAAAAATTGTGATTTTTATGGAATGTCAGGACATGATTTCTCTTCTTGTGTTCATAGAGTTAAGGGAAGAAAACCAACTAGGAAAGTATGGGTTAAGAAGGGTGCATCACCACCCAAAGTACCCAAGAAACCAATGCCAAAGTTTGCTCATAGTAAGCCTGCTGAGGCTTCTGCACACCCACGGCCAACCCATAAGAGACCTTATTCTAGGCCTCACAAGTTTCACCCTACTGCACATAGACTTTATGGTCCTTATGGACCTTACTTTCCTTATATGCATTCTTACACTTCACACATGCACTTTTATCCTAACGTCTATGGACCCAACATAAATTGGGGACCAACACACCCTCAACCAAACTACTATGCTGGTGGACTCTTCTAAAGATAAATGGACCCTTGATAGTGGGTGCTCAAGGCACATGACCGAAGATGCACGCATCTTCACTTGCTTAAAGATAAAATACGGTGGTTATGTAGCTTTTGGGGATAATAATATAAGGAAGGTAATAGGAATCGGAAACATACGTAATTCTTCATCCCTTTGTATTAAAAATGTTTTATTAGTTGAGGGATTGAAATATAATTTGTTAACTATTAGTCAACTTTGTGACTGTAACTTTGTTGTTTCTTTTGTTAAAGATAAATGCATTGCAAAGTTAAATGATCATATAGTATTCACAGCATACAGATATCACAATGTGTATTCTACTCATCTAGACTATCTGTCACAAGAGAACATAAGACATCTTTTAAGATAAGGTAGAAAACTACTCATATATTCCATGCTTATTTGTCTAAGTGCTGCTATAATTTTTAGCTTGATATATGAGTGATAGTTCGTTTGAAATCCTAAACACTCTTGTCACTATGAATACTTTCTATCTGATAACAAGACTGACAAGAATATTTGCCCTAGAACTTAGATAAATAATATCTTCTCTCAAGACTAGGACATCATCAGCCCAAGGATCAATCAAGTTGAGAGTACTATTCATGAGAATATCTTGTACCTCTGCTAAGTAGAAGACATCCTTAGGTCACTCTCATGATTTGTTTTTAATGATTGATATGCTAAGTGTGAAAATCGGGTTATTATCATTTATGTATCCACTTGCATATTCACTATATGATAAACTTGATCTTTGCATAATCTTTGAGTGTGAAATAAAATACTTGTGTTAAACTAAATATTTTTTTAATAATATGCTTTGATATTATGTAGAGTTGAAATAATTGATTTATCTGATCTTATTTCACATATCTTCAAGATACATTAATCATAATATTGATATATCATGAAAAAAGTGTGTCTTGCTTGATAAATTTTTCAAAATCACTCACACACCTTGTTTCCTCTGTGTTGTGTGCAAAAGATCGATCTTTCAAGTCATAAAGGTCGATCTTCATGGGTCATAGATCGATCTCTTAGCAAATACGATCAATCGTTCCTCACCTTTGATCGATCTCTTGTTTAACAAGATCGATCCTAATATATCGAATATCGACCCTTTGTTTGAAAAGGTCAACCTTCCCTCTGCTAAATCCTGAAAAGATCGATCTTTTTCATAAAAAGGATCCACCTTTCTATTTGATCCAAGAAATGATCGATCATATGGTTCACAAAGATCGACCATTTTTCTTCTGCCGCTTAAAAGGATCGACCTTGTTCCTAAAAAGATCGATCTTTCTCTGTTTGTCTAAGGTAAGACGATCGATCTTTTTCATAAGACGATCGACCTTTTGGACAAAGCTAGTTTAAAAAGATTGACCGTTTCTGTGCGACTACATCAACATATTCTAAATAGATCGATCCAATGAGTATTTTATATATACTCTACTTTTCAAATCTTTTCATATTCCCTTCGTGCCTCTCTCTCTAACCATTATGTGTCCTCTCTTGCGCTAAGAACCCTACCTCAATATTATTCGTCTCTTTTCCAAAATCTTTTCAATCTCTCTCTATATCATCCACGAAAATGCCAAAGAGGAAGGATTCAAGGAAAGAAGATGCTCCAGAATTAACGAGCCCCAGGAATCAGAAAAAGGGGAGAACTGTAGCTAAGAAGAAGAAATCGAAAGAAGTTCAAGCTTCTCCGTCCGTTCAAGTTTCTGCAACCCTAACTCAATCTCCTGAGGTACATTCCTTCAGTGGAAGAGATGTCATTTCTGGAAGAGCCATTGATTTTCCTTACTTCAAATCAAATGCCATGATTTTTCCTAAATTTTTCTCAAATTTAAAATGGAAAAAATTTCTGACCTATTCAGGACCCCATCACCCTGAATTTGTATAATCCTTCTATAACAACTTTGCTGAGTCTTCTGTGACTTCTTCAACCATTCTAAAGTTAAGGGTGTAGACATAGAACTATCTTCACATTCTCTGAACCAAATCCTTTAGATTCCTGATGGGGATATACAGATATCTTACATCTTCAAGGATTATGATCTTGAAGGATTCTCGCATTCAGATTTTATTAAAGCCTTCTGTGAATTTGTGCCTATTGATCCTTCAAAACCTTTTCAGGCACATCACCAAAAAACAGAAATACGAATCCTTCACCATATAATAAACCACATCATTGTTCCTCAAAAGAGTAAATTTTGAGAAGTCACCAAGCTCCATGTGTTTATTATGTGGTATATCGTAAACTCTAAAAAGACAGATCTTGGCTATCTTTTTATCTCATATATGCATTATGTTCATGATAAAACCAATTCAGCCCTCATTCATAGGATTTTTTTGACAAGGGTATTTCAATCTTTCAACGCTAATTTCAAAAATAAAAAACTTGTCAAATTCTCGCCCTATGACCTGTATGTGCTTTCTACTCTGAACCGAATGCATATTGTTCAAGATGAAAATGGAAATTGGTTCACTAAACGTGTAACTTCCATTATTTCCTCATCCACTCTCATTATATCTGATCCATCACTTGAAACCTCTCAAGTGAATACTACTCCTCCTACTCAACATTTTCATGTTGATTCTCATATCCAATTCGTTGAGGCATCCACATCTACAAAAGATGTTCTCGCTTCCTCTTCTCAACCTATTTTGGGCATGGCTGCTTTCCAATCTCAAGTCTTTGCAAGACTTGATTCCATGAAAGCTTCTCAAGATACCTTTCAAGCTGAAATTCGAAGGGATCTTAAGAACCTAGCCACTAGTCTGAGGTGGAATCAAAAGGTTTCTACAAATACCTCTACTACTCTGAATGGCTTCATGCAATAGCTGGCCATAGGAAAATTTGATGATAACTTGTTGAGAGCTCGAGGAAGCACCAAAAGAGATCAAGGAGAGTCGTCTTTACCAACTCAAGTGCCTACCCCTACTGCTTCTGTAGAAACTCAACCTCAACCATCTCAATCCTAACCTCATCCTCAAAAATCAACTTTAGCCCAGAAGAAGAGCACGATCAAGAGACAAAACAAAAGCTCTTCTCACTCTAAGGGCAGTTCTAGTACGGCAAGAGAAGAACTCTCAAAGAAAAAGTCAGAACTGAGAGCTAAAGAGTTGCTCACCAAGGCAAACATAAAACCTCTTGACTCTCTACCTGATATCGGTTCTTCTGCTCCTACTCTTACACTTGCCACTACTCAGTCACAACCAAAGGACAAGCCTGCTGGATCCTCTCAAAATCCAGAAGTGGAGATTTAGAACCCTGGTCCAATTCAAGTCCTACCTCCCGAACAACAAGAAGCTGCTTCTCCAGCATCATCTCCGAAGAAGCAAGCTGTTGCTACAGCTTCCTCCAGAGCTTCAAAGTCTTAGTCTCTCTTTTTTTTTTAACACTCCTTGTTGTTATGTAACCTGTAATGGCTTGATTCTTAAACACTCTTGATTTGAAATCTTTGGATGATTTATCAATTTAATGTTTAAATGGTTGTCTAGACAATTTCTCTACAATTTCTTTGTATGCTTTTGCATATAACAAATAAAAGAGAATATGTTTAATCTATTTTAATCTTCTGAATTTTTTTTTCTATCCAAAAAATCTCTAGACAAAAATCATCTCACTAGGATTTCCTCTCTTCATCTCTTTTTGTCTATGACAAATGGGGAGAAGAATGTATATTGATTTGTTTGAATGATTTTAATGATTTTAGGGGGATATGTGTATACTAATGTGTATACTTTGCTTAAGTATATATTGATTAGTTTGTTTGCCAAAAGAGAGATCATTGAAAAAGTTTCTAAGAGAAGTATGATTTTCCAACGAAGGAGTTGAATTCATTTTCATTATTGATCTTACACAAAGATTGGTATGATACTTGATTCTTTTTAGCTAATCCAATTTTTTTTTATCCTAGCCAGTATCAAGATCAATCTGTTCTGAAAACAACTTTATGGACTTTTGGAATTAATGATTTATTATCTGCCGTAATGGCCGCTGAAAACTCCATAAAAGTATGGCAAATTGTTTTTCAAGCCTAATGAGGGCTTTGATCAAAAATTTTCAATCTTTATTGTATTTAAGCTCTGATCAATATGACCATTCATTCAGCTCTGATCAAGAAAATCATGCTTATCTCTCTAGATATTTTTCTCTGATCAGACTCCTGTATTTTATGCTTTTAACTCTGAGTAATATGATTATACTTCACCTCATTTCCTATTAATGCATGAAATTTCTTTGTTTGATATATATGCTTAACTGACGGGGAGTTATGGATAAGAAAATTTTCATTTGAATATTTTCTTTTTTTGATATTGTTGTCATATTTGCACTTTATCTTTTTATTGCTCTGATGCGATCCCTAAACAAAATCTAAAAACATATTCATTTGCTAAGTAATTATATGTTAATTAATTCTAAAGTTCATGACGACCTATAATCGAAGTGGAATCTTCGTAAACCCGCTCTGCTTTAAAATTCTAAAAAACATGTAAGCATTACATCAAATGTACGTGTTTTGATTCTTACATGTGTGCACATGTTTAGGGGGAGCTTATTATTTTTTTCATAAACAAATCAATTTTTGACATATAACAAACAATTGATCTTGTTTAAGTACTGATGTTTGACATGTCTACATGAGCTTTTCAGGACGTTAAAATATCTATCTCGTCCTCCGGATCTTACAATTTTCAATCTTTTCATACTCTGAGAGATAGCTGTTAAAGCTCCAAAATGATCGATCTTTATGTATGAAAGATCGATCCCTGCTTGAGTATGATCGATCCATGTGCCTATATGATCGATCCATTTATGAGAAAAGATCGATCGTAAAAGAGAAAGATCGATCGTAAAATGAAAAAGATCGATCCGTCTATTTCAAATATCGATCTATTTGCTTAAGAGAAGAGAATATTGATCCTAAAAGATCGATCTCTTTTTGTAAAAAACATCGATCTATTTTCAATAAGAAGAAAATGATAAATCCATTTTGTCTAAATGATCGATCGTATAAGATAAAACTCTTTTTCTTAAAAGATAAAAGATCGATCATAAAAGAAAGATCTCTATTTGAGAAATTTGCTTCATAGAAAAAGATCGATCCTTTCTATTGAAAAGATCGATATTTTCATTTCTCAAAGAAGAGCAAGTTTTCTAACTTAATAGCTCTAACTCCAAAATGATCGAACATGTTTTTAAAGATAGATCATATTTCATTTTGAAGTGAAAAAGATCGATCCTGATTGACCAAAAGATCGATCCATATTTACTGAGCTTTTCACTCTTCTCATACAAATCAAAAAGATCGATCGTTGTTCATAAAAGATTGATTGCTTTCATAAAATGATCGATCGTTGCTCTAGAAAACATCGATCGTTTCATATAAGATCGATCGTCATTCAAACATGATCGATCATAGCTCTCAAGCAGAAATTAAAAGATCGATCATTCTATAAAAAGATCGATCCTTTTACGTTAGCTCACTCAGTGAAAAGATCAATCATCTACGAAAAGATTGATCATCTCGAAGACTCACTCAACTGACAATTGATCCACTCAACAAGAAGATCAACCACTTCAAGTCAGTATTAGAAAAGATCAATACCTTCCTCAAAAAGATTGATACCATGGATTTTGAAGTTTCAATTGAAGATCGATCATAAGACATGGAAGATCAACCATTCCAGCTCTACAAAAGGTAAAAGGTTGAGAAAGTGGCGTGTGTGAGTGATATGAAAATGATACCCAGCTCAACCTTTTACCTTTTACCAATATTACCTTTTACCTTTCATCTGAGAACACAATACCCAGCTCTTATATGAAAATGATATTGGTAAATATCCCCCCAACTTAAACTGGACAATGTTCTCATTGGACAAAAGGTAAATTTAAGAGAAAGGAAGTGAAGAAATTACCAAGAACTGCAGCAATTGTTTATTGTGTTCAACCTACTGAAACTTACTAAAAAGTGTAGGTAAGTAAAGTTCCACATTCATTAATATAAAGCAAGTAAAGAGTAGGGCAATGAGTAAGTAATCAACAGAGAAGAACATGGAAATTTAAAAACTGCATTTTATTCCATTTCATATAAAAGAGTACAAAATTCGGCCTAATGGCCTATGAGAAGATACATGATGCTAAAATAAAAAAAATACATTAAAAAAAAGAAAATAAGACTGGTTTCGGGGGAGGCGTGCGGTTGGTGGAGGAATGTTTGGGGAGGTGGATGGTGTGGTGGGGTATATTGGGTGGCTGGTCGTGGGTGTAAGGGTAGAAGTGGTGGGGTGATGATGGTTAGTTTGGGGGTTCTGGATATGTGTGGTGGGGTTGTGGTTTGGATAGATGGGGTTCAGATTAGGTGGGAGAGGGACGGAAGGTCGAGGGTAGAACATGGCCGGTGGGTTTGGGTTGGGGACTGACCCAAGATTGGGTTGTGTCCTATAGGGCGTAGGTTACTAGGTTTATATGAAGAGGTTATGACAGTGTGATCCCAGTGTGCTAACTTCCGTCGGGTGAACATTTTAAAAGAGGTTGGTTAAGAAAGGTTTTTGTAAGAGAGAGGAGAGAGATAAAGGAGAGGTTAGGTGAGATGTGAGGAGAGAATGGCGTCCATGTGGGTTTTTATAGGCACGCAGCGTCCGGACGCAAAATATGTACCGTCTGGATGTTGTTAAACATCGCGACGCGCGTCCAGATGGTCTAAGAGTTTTAAACCGTCGCACCTTTTTTAGGCGACATTGATTGGTATTTTGTCCGGACGTTGAAGTCCCATCTAGACAGTTTTGAATACGACTGGACGTTTGATCGATGCATTGAATGGCGTCTGTTAGGATTACGTCTGGATGTTTCGGTCCCATCCGGATGGTGATGTTTGATATTCTGTTTTGAAAAACAAGCCGTTATGTGACGTGGCGTCCTGACGGGAAAAAATCCGTGCGGACATTTTTTTTAAACGTCACTAAAACAACTTCTAAGACTAAAATAGGCCCAAAAAAATTGTTAGAACAAACGGCTTAGCGTGCGGACACCAGACATTTCCACACTAATGACTATGTTACTCCAACATAGCAAAAGATGGGTCTTTTATACTCAGATTCCCAAGAGTTAGATTCCTTGTAGTACATCTTCAATCTGATCTTCGGATTGAATTGGCCAGTAGCTCGGGGCATTACGGCTGGATGTGTCTACAAAGCCATAGAGAGGAGTCTCAACCCATCCAGTGGGCTTACTCATCCCTCTCTTGTCCACTTTGGAGATATGTCGACCTCGGGAACAGTAATAAACTTTGAAACGTGTGTTGTAGTGGTCCACTAGTCCTCAATAACTTTTCGTTAGGCAACATCTACAGAATCCTTGTCACTTAGCTTTTCATTTTAAGGCAAAGAGACTCCTGCCTTAAAACGGATCTTGCTGACCGGAGCAGGGTACACGATCCATTTAACCTCGGCGTGCGAAGAGGACAACTCAATGAAGAGAGTAGTTTAACCTCTTCTAACAATTACTCCCCCCAACTTGAATATTACCGTGTTCTTGTTGGTGGATTTCCTTCCTTTGCTTTGAAATGTCTCTAGGTTCCCTCCCAGATAGGGCTAACTTCAACGTATTCAGCCAGACTCGGCCAGTCATTTTTCATTTTGGGTTGAGCAGTTGGCAGGCGCCATGTGGGTAGACACGGGTAACCACATATGGACCTTCCCATCTAGATTGGAGCTTACCAGGGAATAATCTCATTTTGGCATTAAACAACCAGACTTTTTGATTCGGCTCAAATGTTTTCCTATGGATATGTTTATCATGGAATGCTTTCATACGAACTTTGTAGATTTTTTAGTTGTTGTATGCCTCGTTTCGTCGATGAGTACCGGCATTAGACATATCAAAGTTAAACGTTTTTATTGCCCAATATGCTCGGTGTTCAAGCTCAACTGGCAGATGGCAGGGTTTACCAAAGACTAATTAATATGGGGACATTCCGATAAGAGTTTTGTAAGTAGTGCGATATGCCCAAAGGGTGTCATCTAACCCTTCAGACCAATCTTTTCTATAAGGACGAACGGTTTTCATCAGAATATTTTTAATCTCCCTATTCGATACCTCGACCAGGCCACTAGTTTGTGGATAGTATGGGGTGGCTACTTTATGTTGTATCGAATATCGTGGAAGAAGGAATGAAAAATATCTGTTCAAGAAGTGCGTTCTGCCGTCGCTGATGAATGCTTGAGGGAAACCAAATCGGGTAAAGATGCTACTTTGTAAGAACTTGACCACCACGTTATAATCATTAGATTTGGTTTTTGCGGCTTCGACCCATTTAGGTACATAATCGACTGTTATGAGGATATATTCACATCCAAAGGATGGCGGAAATGGTCCCATAAAGTCGATGCCACAAACATCGAGAAGTTCAAGAATTAGGATTGGATTTAAGGGCATCATGTCTTCTGCAGTCATAGTTTCGATCTGCTGGCATTA
>JAULLG010233370.1:0-12259 GCA_035668355.1 Sarracenia leucophylla
GCATTGTTATTTACAGTCAAAAGTATGTCATCTACATACACTAAGAGGATAGTGGTTGTGGTGGAAATCTTGTACACAAATAAAGACGGATCATTATAACTATTGACAAAGCCTTGCTTGATGAGAAATGCTGAAAAGGTGGAGTACCAAGCTCTAGGAGCTTGACGAAGTCCATAAATTGCCTTGTGCAATTTGCACACATGATTAGCAAATTGAGAATTAACAAACCCTTCGGGTTGAGCCATGTAAACTTCATCATCAAGAACACCATGCAGGAAAGTATTGGGAATATCAAGCTCTTTGATGGACCAATTAAAATGTAATGCAAGAGAAAGAACAATATGGATAGTCGGTTGTTTAGAAATTAGACTAAAGGTATCCTGAAAATCCACCCCTAGTTCTTAGAGAAATCCTTTAGCCACAAGCCTAGCTTTGTGACGAGCAATCGTACCATCAGAGTTCCTTTTAACTTTAAACACCCATTTACATCCAATTATGTTTTTATGGGGAGAAATGGGAACAAGAGACCAGGTACCTTGCCTAGTAAGAGTGGAAAACTCATCTTGCATGGTATTAACCCATTTAGGAAACATAGCAGTAGTCTTGTAACTGGGAGGTTCAGTGTCAGAATCAAGAGAGAACAAGTGAAGCTGAAATGGGATGACAGGATTTGGATTTCGATCTGGTAAGCATTGGATGTCGATTAGAAATGGGTAAATCAATGGTAATCGACTGAATGGGAACAGAATTGGTAGGTAGAGAAGAAGAAAAATGTTATACAGGTGAATGTGAAGACATAGGATGTGAAGACACAGAATTAGTAGGTGATTCAGTTGACTGAGTAGGTGATTCAATCAACTGAGTAGCTGCAGAAGTGCCAAACGAATGAGTAAAAGTAGTTACATAGGGTAATACAGTCGACTGTGATGGCAATATAGTCGACTGTGTTGGGGACCAAAAGAACACAGACAGATCCGATAACAAATGTGCAGTATGAGTTGGTAAGTTCAACAGGTGTGGGCTCATGCGAAAAGGAAATATGTGTTCATGGAAAACAACATGTCGAGATAGGTATACCCAACCAGTAATAGGATCTAAACAACGATATCCTTTAGCTTTAGCATGATATCCAATAAACACACAAGGAAGAGACTTTGGTGCGAGTTTGTGAGGTGCATATGGTTTTAACCAGGGAAAACACTGGCAACCAAATGTCTTGAGGAAGTGGTACTTGGGGCTGTCTTTAAACAGGATTTCAAAGAGATTAGCATTCTTTAATTTGGAACTTGGTAATCTATTGATAAGATGAACAGCTGTTGCAATAGCCTCAAACTACAAATTTATGGGTAGTGAGGCCTAATGCATAAGTGCTACAATAGTTTCGGTGATATGTCTATGCTTTCTTTTAGTCACTCCATTTTGGGGAGGTGTATATGGACAGCTATGTTGCAACATTATGCCTTTTGATTAAAGGAAATTTTGCACATTCTTATTTAAGTACTCAGTCCTACAATCAGTCCTAAAAGTCTGAATCAATGTGCTGAACTGATTGTGGAAGTAATTAACAAAATCAAGAAGTTTATTGTACACCTCATTCTTGTATTATAAAGGATAGATTCAGGAAAATCTGCTATAGTGATCAACAAATAACAGATAATACTTGACTAGAGTATTTCCAGCTGAAAAAGGTCCCCAGAGATCACTGTGTATCAGTGATCCTGGTTTATTGATTACAGTAACTGAATACTCAAAAGGTAAACGGTGACTTTTGGAAATAGCACAATGTTCACAAGACAATTTATTGGAAACAGGAATGCTTAAAATTGAGGCTAATTTCTGAAATTTTTCAAGTGAAGGGTGACCTAATCGGTAATGCCAGGTTATAGCTTCAGTAGACTGATGAGTATGGATTCTGGAGAAAGCTTTGGGGCGTGAGACAAAGTTTGTTGGCTTGACTAAAGGCGTGATGTGATAAAGACCATGCTCATTAGTACCTCGGTGAAGAATTCTTTTCGAAATCTTATCTTGAATAATAAAAGAGCCAACATCAAAGATAACTATACAATTGTTATCTTTGGTAAACCGTTGAACTGACAGTAAATTTGATGAGATATGTGGCACATGCAGAATTCGATTGAGCAAAAAGGTTGACGAAGGCATTGACAGAGTGCCTTTACCTGTATGCGCAATGGATAAGGCTGAACCATCACCAACTAGGGCCTGTTCTAACCCTTGATAGGATTGACATACCTGCAAATTACTCAGATCATTAGTAATATGATCAGTAGAGGCTGATTCGACATACCAATTTTGATTCGGTGCTTGTTGATTTGAGGCTATAGCAGTCCATGCTTTAACATTGGAGTTCTAACTGAGATTAGGTTGATTGCATATTCCATGAACTCTATACCAACAGTCGGCTGCTGAGTGCCCTATTTTATCACAAATCTGACAAACAATTTGATTAAATTGTTGAACTTGATTAGATTGTTGAACATGTCCTTGAGTTTGTCCTGATCTTCCTCCACCTCTTTTATATCCTCCTCTATAACTAGTATATCTTCCTTTATATCTCGAAAAATTTCTCCCTCGAAAATTTCCTCTGTTATGGAACTGATTCCTACATAAATTGGAGGTCGTTGCAAAAACAACATTCGGATCAGTTGAAGATTGTGAATTGATTTTATTCACATGAATTTCCTTTGAACAAAGTCGAGAAGAAATTTCTTCCATAGTCATTACACTTGCTGAATTTCTAATCAAGGTTTTGAAAGCATAATATTCATCCGGAATACCATTTAGAATAATAAGTATCAAATCTTCACTATCAATGTTTGCATTGGCCAGATCTAGCAAATCAACAATGTCTTTAATCTCAGATAAGTATTGTTCCATAGTCTTTGAAGCTTTCTTGACACTGTGCAATTTAATTTTCAGTTGTTGAATATGCGAGCGAGATATAAAGGTAAATTTCTTACCAATATTTATCCGCAACTCATGATAGTTCTTACATGATCGCATGCTTGTGTAGATTGTAGGTGATAAAGTTGTTGCGATGCAACTGAGAAGGTCTGCATCTATCATCTTCCACATGATTGCTTCTAGACTTTCTTATTCATTGTTTGCCTCATCAATTATCACCACCAGAGGATAGACCTTTGATCAATCTATATATCCAATCAAACTAGTAGCCTGCAAGATATTCTCAACTTGACTTTTTCAAACCACATAGTTTGTAGCATCTAATTTCACTGTTAGAAACAAATGCAGATTTGATATAAGAAGAGACAAGTTACAAGGAAGTGAGGTAGAAGAAGTCATTCTCGGGTGAGAAATGACTTTCAATTCCAAAATTCGGGTCTAAGAACTATTGAACCCAACGCTCGTGAGAGCTATGAATGGATTTGATACTATGAGAAAAGATATAAATCGAACATGATGCTTCAATATAGAAGACGAAAGCAAAACTCAAGATGAAAAAATTGCAGAGAATTCCTATTACTCAATACCCCTCCTTTACAATCGACATTGTCTCTTTTATATACAACTGACATACTATTTCTAACCACCTACAGCTGGCACCAACTATTCAAATAACAGAAATTAGTTTTTTGCTAAGTCAATTTATTTGTTAAGTCTTTCTTGCGCACACACATTGGCTCAGTTGAGTCATGGTCATGATCTGTCATACAGTCGACTGTGATGGGTCATGGACTGTTATTCTATCAAAAATGAAAATAAGCAAATAACCTATTATACCAAATGAGGCTTGTTGACATTACGAAAATGATATAAATCAGAGTTTTCTGTAAAAATTCTGTAAGAAATTTTTTTTCCCTATAACTAATGGAGAAATAAGCAATCAAAAGAAGCATGGGCCACACCTACTTGAGTGAGTTCAACTAAACCCACTTAATTTTTTTAACAAACTTTTTTTTAACGTATTTTATTGTAAATTTTTTTAGCATTTAAAATATTAATATCCATAAAATATTAAGAATAATATAAGATATGGTCAACATTTTAAAAAATTACAAGTTAAAAATTTGTATTAGTTGTCGTGATATATTTTTTACTTAAGAAAAAGTTAAAACTAATAATATTAATAATTCAAAATTTTTTTATGTAATTAACTAGAATGAATACATTTTTTTGAAGTTATTGAAAATATGTAATATTTTGTTAAATTTATTTTTGACAAATCTTGTAGAATTAAAAATTTGGTATGATTGTAATTTATTAAATGACACTATTTAATAAAATTTATGGCTATGCCACTGACAAGAAGCATGGCATAAAAGCTATTGCTACCAGCTTTCAACTTCTTGCTATTAATTTTAGTAATGAGCTATAATCTACATTAAACACTCATAACTTTTGTTATAAGTTATAACTATTATTTTTTTGATAAGTAAAGAAATTTTATTGCTATGTCACCCGAACAAGAATTGTTATAGCTTGTGTTTCACATAAGGTCGGCCGTAACTCAAACATGGTACAATTTATAAGGCATCAACCCAAGGGAACAAGTCAAAAATGAAAAGGAACACATGCTAGCGTATTACAAAGTTGACATGACAGATCAAAAAACAATACTACCTCTAGCTAAAATTGATACCGCTACAAAGGACGCCCCCGTCAAGAACACCACCAACAGACCAGCAATGCCCGGGTCTTATAACAGCACCATAGGAGATGGAGATTGGGAGAGGTAGAGAGATTCCCTTAGCAACCGGACCCGAACAGCCCCACATCACCATAAGAGATGGAGATTGGGAAAGTATGTAACAGTCTGACCTTTTGGAATTAATAAAAAAAATTCATCTTAATTAATGACAACTTTTCCCTTTAAAATTGGGTGAAAAACCTCTTAAAAACTTATAAACTTTTTTCTGAAAAACGCTTCAACTTCCACTATTAAAAGGTTTGAAATACTTGCTGAACTTCAATAAAAAGAATTACAAAGCTCATTGCCACAAAAGTGCCCCCCCCCCCTTTTTTTTTATTTAATAAAACAGGTAATCATCAGGTTTCTGGACTGACACAGCCGACTGTGTTGGTGACACACCCGGCTGTGTCTAGTCAGAAGAGAAAAATCCTGCAACTTCATTTTTCGATAAATCCATTTTTCTGAAACTTGAAACTACATCTTCAATATATACAGAACCAAAAGATGTGAATAAGAGTAAAATTCACTTATTCTTTAATAAACACATACTATTTTTCAATAAAGGACAAATGTGTAGAAATAAGGTGGAAACTTTTATTCTTCCATAACAGAAAACTAACCCAAGAGAAATCCTCACCAATCACACATGTCATGTCCAGAAACAAAGAATAAAGGAGGTCAAAAGCCTCACAATAAACTAAACTCAAATCTTGAATCTCTTCAAAAGGTTCTGAAAATATGCAGGAATAGTAAACATCTTCAAAGCTCCAGTGCATGCTTCCATTGT
The DNA here is from genome assembly GCA_035668355.1 of Sarracenia leucophylla. Taxonomy (NCBI): domain Eukaryota; kingdom Viridiplantae; phylum Streptophyta; class Magnoliopsida; order Ericales; family Sarraceniaceae; genus Sarracenia; species Sarracenia leucophylla. The sequence continues at coordinate 5,457 of JAULLG010233370.1, forward strand.
AATCCTTTACTATAGTCATATCTGTATTACCTGCGTTGTTATTTTATAAGAAAATAAAATAACAACGTCAGCATTATGCTAGTAGGAAATATGAAATGCAATAATGAAATAGCATTAAACCCTGCATGAATATGAATGAAATAATCACTACATCATGCACACTTCAGTTTCTTCCACTTCACACTTTCAATTAACTTCCTTTCCATTATGACCCGTAGGTTCATAATTTACTTCAGAATTAAATTTTATTAACTTACATCTTTCTTAACTGTTGAGAAGGAATTACACACTTCACCTTCTCTCCAATTATGGTTTAAATTACAAACTTCGAGAAGGAATTACAAACTTCACCTTCTCTTCAACCCGAGAAGGAATTATATACTTCACCTTCTCTCAGCCCCCTCACGGACGGGCAAATCCATTAACTCAAGAAGAGTTAGAAACTTCGGCCCCTTCACGGACGGACAAATCCATTAACTCAAGAAGAGTTAGAAACTTCGGCCCCTTCACGGACGGGCAAGTCCATTAATTTCTTAACATTTCACAAACATATCACTTCACATACACATACACACAAATTAGTGGTGTTTAACATTCTATCCTCTCTTTTTGGAAAGCATAGGCTATTCCAATCAAATTTATACACATTCCTCTTATCTTCTTCACTTCCTTTTTACTTCAAATCACATTCATATAAGGTATTCTTCGTATCTATAAACCGGTTCTAGGTTTAACAGATTTAAAACCAAATTTCAAATATTACGCACGTGTAATAACTAACCATTCATGATATCAAACGGGAGGCCGAGGCCATCCATTTACCACTTCGGTCTAGAAAATTCTTAGACCTAACCCCACCATTTTAGACTTCTAATTTCGTTTAAGAAAACTTCAAGAGTCATATGACCCTTCACCTATTAACAGACCTGCTTTGGTTAAAGAAATAGTATTTCAAATCCCTAGGATGAAGGGACCATCTTCAACACTTATCCTTTACTTCTAACAACCCCTACAAGGACTTCACTTCCCTCACTTCCCTGCATCATCAAGCTTCCACCCTAGACTTCCTCTAACCCCTTTCATTTTAATCGGTTCTTACCCTTCAAATGGTACATCTAAATCTGTAGATATACCCACCAACATTTGGAATGTTGACGCAACATACACATTCACTTGCTACAATCTATCTTTCATAAAAAGAATCATTTTCAATAATTCAACTTCGCTTTACACTCAGGGTTATTTCAACTTCAAGTATTTCACACGCGGTAGATACTTAGATTTACAAACACTTCATGGGAAAGTTTAGGCTATCCCCTTATAATTCTATCTCTTCTTCTTACCAACTCACAACTCATTTTAATTTTCAAGGCACCTTTACATGTCATACTTCATGGAATAAAAACAACTATTTTATACCAGAAAATATACCATAGCAACTACATTAAAAGACTTCCCTCAAAACCTCCTTCTTTTCCTCGAAAATCGAAACAGGAGAAGCAGGAACACAGTCACACAGCCGACTGTGTTAGGGACACAGCCGACTGTGTCGTCCTGTTCAGGAAATCCTGTAACTTACATAGCCACATAGCCGACTGTGTTAGGCACACAGCCGACTGCGTTGGCCTGTGTTGAAAATCCTGCAACTTCCAGACTTATACGATTTCGCTTCAAAACTTCAATTTCCGATGTAAACACCTTCTAAATGTTTCAAAATACATAAAACCTCAAACAGAATGATGTCCCTAATGGGAAACATTCAAATCTACATCATATCTTTAACGATATAGAATCAAAACTTCAAAGTAATTCACAAAATCCATCAAACACTTGCCCGTTTTACCTCGACGTATTCCTCGACATATAACCTACCTTTCTACACCAAGGGGGCCAAAAATCCAAAGCTTTGAGAAGCCTAAACTCGCTGTCCCATATCCGATACAACATATTCATGAATTAGAAATCGTCAAACGAATGAATTATCAAGGATTTCTACACGTTCTTGTGCATAAACTCAAGAATTTCATGGAAACTCCCATCAAACCTTACCTCTTGCAGCCGAAACCATGGCTGGACTGGAATTAAGATGCCAAGAAAGCTAATGCCGTGGCCCCTCTTCTCTTTCTAACCCTACTACCCACGTCCCCCTTCTCCTTCATTGTGTTTTTCCCTCTTTAGCCTTCATATTTAGGTGGATTGATACACCAACTCCCTTTTCTTCTTTTATTTTCATAAAAGACCCCATGTTAATATATATATATATATATATATATATATATATTTACATGTCCCTCCATTTCTCATTAAAATCACCCATAACCCATGACCAACTTTATCCTCCACTTTGTGAACTACAAGACTCTAACTATCTCGTCTTCTTTTATTCACATAATAACCCCAGATTTTAAAACTTAAAATCTAAGACACCTCCTCAATCTTCTTTCCCCGATATACATATCCTTATGACCTATCTAATTAATTAAATTAAATTAATCAGGATGGTCAGGATATTACATGCTCCCTCAAGAGGTTCCTTTCTCCTTCTGTCCTTTCATTTTCTACAAAGATTATTTTTTCTTTTCTTCAACAAAAGAATAATGCCCATATAATGTTAACACAATATATTTACATTAATTTCGGATAATGAGGGTGTTTATTAAAATTTATTTTCAAGCTTTTAGCTAATTGCTCAGCAGAAAGTTTGAAAAATCCAAACAAATGTGCTTGTAGTTTTTTGTTTGTAGCTTCTTATTCTAAATCAACAAATTGCATGAAGCTATAAGTTTATATTAGTAACAAGCATCTGTAACTTTTTCTTTTAAGTCATTCGTATATTTATAATCTATAAGTTCATAATTTTAATTACGTGAAACGCCTTCAATAAGTTCTTTAGCAAGTTACTCAAAAGATTCAGAAGCGATCTTCTTGCAGCCCATGGTTTGCCTCTGCTTATAATCAGTACATGAGCTTAAACTCTGCATTGCCTGTAAGTTTTGTTTCCCAATTTATAATGGTTCACTCTTTGGCTTTAGAAAGACGCAGTCTCGTGTTCTCTATAGAAGTATGTGAGCTGATGGATTATTTCAATTCATAATTAGATGAAAGTATTCTACAGGGGTTTATTAGATTTTTACCCCTTCTATGCATTGCGGTACAAATGTGTAAAAGTGCTGTTAAGACATTGGGTCCATTTAAATTTTTACAATTCTGTTTAATTTAAAATTCTTATAATTGAAGGAATTTAGTTATCTGTGTAATTCTGGATGTAAAACTATTAGGTCGATTAGGAGTCATAGAAATATTAAAACTCTCGTGGGAGTTAGGAGTTTCATGGCTTTTGGGAGTTTCAATTGTATTAAAAATCTTGAGTCAGTATCCTATTCAAGCCTACAACACCAAAAACTCATGGTAGAGGTATTAGAAGCGGGTTGGAGTGGACCCGTGGCAGTCATAGTTTGATTGGAACTTGAACTATCGGGATTTTGTGCCGATACATAGAGGCATAACTCAGGCTCAAAAAGAGACTTATGATATTATAACCAAAGCTTCAAAGTAATTCTAAAGTCATCTGAGTCTCCGAATTATGAAGATTGTTCATATTCGACTTAGAAGTAGTTTCTAAGTTTATCAACAGAGGATTCTACCGGTGTGTAGTTTCGAGGATTCGTTGTTGTAGTGATCAAATATGTGGGAGACGGTGCACGTGAATTCGGAAAGTGTCTTAAATTAAGGATTCAATTCGAGTCTGCAAGTGGGTCTTGTAAGTGTTCATTAGTATAGTGCTTGATTTACTTGGACTTAGATTAGTCCCGTGGTTTTTACCTGAATCAAGGTTTTCCGCATAAAAAATCAAGTGTCTCATTTTTGTGTGTGATTGGTTAAATCGTTTATTGCTTGCGATTATCTAAACTTAAATAATCTAAGGGTTGATGATATTCGATTCCGTTGCACATTAAATAATTCAAATATTATTTTTTTAATTAGTATCAGAGTAGGCTCATTAAATCCTTTAAAAGAATTAATTATAATATTTTCTAATTAAAGAAAATTATAAGTTTTTTATTAAAATTATAATATTTTTGATTAAAAATATTTTTTTTGGGTAAGATCTTGATATCTGCAGCCGTTGATTTGCTTGAGGAAGAAAACATAACTATTAAATTATCCATATGTTTTAGTCCTACATTCGTGTGTTCACAAAGCCAGTCAACTGATTGAAAAGATGATTCTGATTGTGAAACTAAAGATTATGAGTCTCTTCATCGTGCATATGAGAATTTGTTAGAAGAAAGTTTTAAATTGACTAAAATGAATTTGAAGTTGACCACAAAACTAAAATTGTTTGAAAAGGAAAGAAAAAATTTAAAGCAAGAATTGAGTGAGAGTTTATGTAAAGTTAGTCAATTAGAAACTCCTAAGGTAATTTTAACCCAAAAAAAAAAATGACTGCTGCTAAAAAAGAAAGACGATTTAATGGAATAATGCAAAATTTATAAAGACATAATTGTTCGTGTCGAGAAAAAATTGTATGAAAACATTGAATAAAAAAATTCTCTTGAGTTGAGGATTGTTAAGTTTAAATTTTGTATGATAGTTATAATGCCTTGATTTTTTGTTAAAAAAAATAAAACTTAGTGTTTTTTCTAAAATTTAAGTCGTTACGCTTTATTAAAAGTGGTGATTTTCATGATTACAAACCTTGGATCATTTAAGCACACTTGATTTTATTAATAAAAGTTCTTCGCTCATGTGATCAAAATTTTCTATGGATCATTCTCGATTTTTCTTAAAACCACGTTTGATTGACCATGGATCATTCTCGATTTTTCTTAAAACCACGTTTGATGTTGATGTCCACAACCACTTTCATATGATATATCTTTCCACCACTATTCTCTCAATAAGAACATGGTATTGCTATATAATGCTCAAAGAAATGGTTACCTATATGAACCGTGTTTATTTTGTTCATACGAACGGTGTTTTCTTGTTCGCATTAATGTGAAAGCCGACAACAAGACAAAAAACATGGTATTACAGTATAAATGCTTGAGAAAATGGCTACTTATATGAACCTTATATTTTTTTTCGCATTAGTGTGAAAGTCGCCAACGAAATTTTAAAAAAACAGATTTTTTTTTTTTTTTTTTGGAGGGGGAGCATCCGTCTTTTTTTCAACAGATATACATGTGGGAACTTATCCAGTTTAAATTATTATTTTCAATGTAATTCAACGACATCGATCAAAATTAGGATTGAACTTGGAATTAATAAATTTTGAGAGCACACACTCACTTGGTTATTTTCATGAACTTCGTCATTTTGCGATAAATTGTTATGAGTTTAATTTTGATTTCATGCACTGGTTTGATTTGCATATTTTTCGTGGCATTATTTGATTCATCTTATCTTTGCATGCATACTGGTGAAGTTTAGAAGAATGGCATCATTAAATTTTTTTTTAGCTATAATTTTTTTATAAATTTAAATTTTTTTGCCATGTCTTCTCACCAGTCCAGTGATGGACTAGAGAGGTCTAGTTGGGATCTGTTTGGGTTGAAAATGAATTTATCTCGATGGTTAGAAATGTTTATATTATTGTTCTAAACATTTATATTATCGCTGTAAAAAAATTAAGTTGATTGAAAATCGGTAAAAACAAATGACAATTACCGATATCCGATTAATGTAGTTTTTTACAACAATAATATAAACGTTTAGAACAATAAACTAAATAATCCAAATTATCAAATGCGTTCATTTTTAACCCAAACATATCCAATTGGATCTCTCCACTCCATTATTGGATTGGAGAGAAGCTACTCTCTTCTAAAATATCATGCTTCATTACTTCCATAGTGTTCACATTCTATGTTACATGAACCAGTTTAAATGTATGAAGAACCATATCGTCACTTGACATTTGGATAAAGATATAAGATGCGTGCGATACTTTTAGTTGGACATTTGCATAAGAAACATATTATAAATTTGAGTTTATGATAAAATTACGTATGGACACATTATGTATGAAATATTTTATGAAATCTTGTAAATAGCATTTTATCTTATAAAATAAAAGAAATATATTCAAAAATATAAATATTGTGTCGTGTCTGGCATGATAATGAGATGAATTTGACAGTAAGATATATACTTGCACCCAACGCGTACACTTGATCGAGTTCACGTAACATAATAAGATCTAATAATGCAATAGCAAACATTTTGAGTCGGACAAATATTTTACTATTTTGTTGGGAAAAGGGGGGAGGGCGTATAAATCACTTACTATGTATCAATTTTTCGCATTTGGCCGAGAGCATTTTAACAAATGACGATCATTTGATATGTATCATTTTTTTCATTTGTGAGAAGTACTACATAAGCAATATCACGTTGTGTTGTATTCATGGTAAATAAAAATATTCAAAACACTTTGATATGTTTGACATTTTATGAGATTTTCGGGGTCTTGAGATCACAGAAGTTTGAGGGTTTTAGGGGTTATTGTTACCATTATCGTCATTCCCATCAATTTTAACAGTACTGTTGGGCTAAGTGTACATGTCTTGTATTCTATCTGATCCGTATTTTTATTTTGTTATTTGGTCTATATGTAATTGAGTTTAGGTGATATTAGTATCCCGATAGAATTATGTATGTGATTATAATAAAATATGGGTTTACGAGCTTACGAGTTTTAGGGTCTCAAGAGGTGTGTGTGTGTGTGCGCCTATAAATCGGATACCAGTGGGAGTCTAAGGATTACAAGAGTTGACAGAAAATTGTGAGATTAGCTC
>JAULLG010234470.1:0-12259 GCA_035668355.1 Sarracenia leucophylla
GACTTTGCCCAATGCATGCATCAAGAGTTTGAGATGAGTCTCATGGGTGAACTAAATTTCTTTTTAGGATTACAAATCAAACAAACCCCAAAAGGTATTTTCCTCAATCAATTTAAGTATACAAAAGATCTATTGAAGAGATTTCAAATGGAAGATGTAAAACCTTTTGGGACACCCATAAGTACATCAACTAAAATTGATAAAGATGAAAAAGGAAAAGATGTTGACTCAAAACTTTATAGAGGCATGATTGGAAGTCTCTTATATTTGACTGCTAGTAAGCCGGATATTATGTTTAATGTTTGCATGTGTGCACGATACCAAGCTTGTCCAAAAGAATCGCATCTATTTGCCGTCAAATGTATCCTTAGATACTTAGAAGACATAATAGATCTTGGTTTATGGTATCCAAGTCAAGCATCCTTTGACTTGTTGAGTTACTCCGAATTGGAAGTCTCTTATGTTTGACTGCTAGTATGTCGGATATTATGTTTAATGTTTGCATTTGTGCACGATACCAAGCTTGTCTAAAATAATCACATCTGTTTGCCGTCAAACGTATCCTTAGATACTTAAAAGGCATAATAGACCTTGGTTTATAGTATCCAAGTCAAGCATCCTTTGACTTGTTGAGTTACTTCGATACGAATTTTGCCGGGTGCAAAGCAGATCGCAAGAGTACATCTGGAACTTGCCATTTTCTTGGAAAGTCCATAGTCTCTTGGTCAAGTAAAAAGAAAAATTCAATTGCGTTGCCAATGGCCGAAGCGGAATATCTAGCTACCGGTAGTTGTTGTGTGCAAACATTATATATTAAACAACAACTACAAGATTTTAAAGTGTCTTTTGATTGCATTCACATTATGTGTGACAACACGAGTGCTATGTGCTTAACCAAAAATCCCATTCAGCATTCTAGGACAAAGCATATAGAGATTAAGTATCATTTCATTAGAGACCATGTAGAAAAGGGTAATGTTGAATTGATGTTTATCAGCACTGACAAACAACTTGCTGATATCTTTACTAAACCTCTTCAAGAGGATAGGTTTAATGCCTTGTGTAAAGGTCTTGGTATGTTAAATGCATGTGACATTTGATTAAATATCATTTCCTGCATATTATGTGAAGATTTCATGATTAATATAAGTGAATCCCCTGTTTCGGCTCTGTTTTATGCTTTATCGAGCAAAAGGGTCGAACTTTTTTGTTAAAAATTTGACACTTTTAATACCCCAGATACATCGCAGAAAAAGTGTCGAAACTTTTTGTAAAAAGTTTGACACTTTGTGAAAAGTATCGACATTTTCCGTAGAAAGTTCGACACTTATGGACGAGAGAGGAGAGAGAAAATGTGTAGTATATAAAGTTTAACACTTTTGGTAAAAGTGTTGATACTTCTTGAGAGACGAAGTTTGAACCTTTTAAGAAAGGTTCGACACTTTTTGAGAAAAGTTCGACACTTTCTTTAAAAAGTTCGAACCTTTATGTTCCTATATATTTAAACCCGTTTGTCTTTCCATATTCTCATTCTCGCGTCTCTCTCTACCTAAACGATATCTTCCCTCCTTCTCAAAATCAACTCAAAAAACCCAAAATCCTTACTCGTCTCATCCTCATTCCCTTATTCAACCATGGCGAGGAACAAAGGATCAAAAAGGAATGATGAAGCAGGCCCTTCGAGCCCTAGAGTTCAGAAGGAGAAACGAATTGGAGGAATCACCATTGAAGAACCTACGACGGTCACAACTGGGTTTGAGGTCCCTCAACCCCCAGTTGCTGCTCAAGAGGTCATTTCTTTTAAATCCTCACATTTTCGTCTTCTTTATACCAAGTCCTTTATGGGTAGACAAATCATCTCTGGACGAGCCATTGATTTTGAATTTTTTGAATCAAGTGGAATGGCTTTTCCCCAATTTTTCTCTACTCTTAAATGGAACAAATTCTTGGAGTATTTTGGACCCCATTATCCTACCTTGGTTAAATCCTTTTACTCTCACATTGTAATATCTTCAATTCCCTCAATCACCATTACCACTTGGGTAAACGGTGTAAACATTAAGTTGACTCCTCATCTTCTGAATGAAATTCTTGGAGTCCCTGAGGGTGACATATGTGTTAGCTACAATCCCAAGAAAATTGAGAAAAATGGATTCTCACATAATGAATTTGCTAAATCCATTTGCGAAAATGAAAACATTGATCTAACTAAGACTCTAGAAACTAATTCTTTGAAAACCGAAATGAGGGTCCTTCACCACATTGTAAACCATATTTTTGCTCCTTAAAAGGGAAAATTTATTGAGATTTCTGAATTCCAAATTTTTATAATGTGGTGTATTGTAAATAATAAAAGTCTCAATCTTGGATTTTTATTCATTTCACATATGCTTCATGTTGATGGACGTGGACACTCAGCCCTTGTCCATGGTATGCTTTTAACCAAAGTTTTTCATCACTTCAATATTGATTTGTCTAGAGAAAAACAGGTTCACTTTTTTAGTTCTGATTTATATGGGCTTACGACCTTAAATCGTATGCACATATACAAGAATCAGGAAGGTGTTTGGACCACCCATCGCAAGTGTATCTCTGTTCCCTCCATTGCTTCTGCTGCCTTCTCTCTTTCATCCGATCAAACACAACCTCAAGCTGCCAAGCTTCTGACCCTACTCAATCTAGTCCATCTTCACCCATTCCTCCATCTGATGATCCAACTCCTCCTACCACAGATATTCTATCATCTTCTTCTATTCCACCTCCTCTTGATCTATCTTCCATCATGTCCAAGCTTGAATCCATTGAATCTTCTCAAGCAGCCTTTTAAGCAAAGGTTAATCATGATCTTACTCTTTTGACCGATATTGGGAAATGGAACTCCAAAGCAATTACTGACATTTCCCAGTTCATAAGAGATTTCATGGGAGGACTTGCTAGAGGCCAGCTTGACCAGGTTCTTATGAGAGCAAGATCTTAAAGAGCACCTCAAGCACAAGGTAGTGCTGTTGTGAGACCACCAGCTGAAACCCTTACACCAGTCCACACTCAGCCTCAAGGACAAGCTACACAAACCCAAGGAGAACCAACTCAAAGCAGTGCAGCTGGTAGGCCACAAGCACCTGTCCTATCTCAAGTTCAGGTAGGGACAAGTTCAGAAAAGGAAATTCAATCTAGAAGAGCTGCTGCAAAATCTCAAGAGGTATCTCCAGCACATAATAGTACAGCCTATGTACCTGCCCAAGCAAAACGTCATGCTCAAGACCAATCCTCATCTCATGTTGAAGGCAGCTCCAGTTCAACCAAAGCAGCTCAAATGAAGAAAAATGCTGAAGAAAAGGCTCGAGCATTGCTTGCAAGTGTAAATCTAAAACCCCTAGATTTTCCACCTCAAGAACAACCTTCAGCCCCTAACCGTGAACCTCCTTCTTCTCAACTAAAACCTAAAGATCAATCTTCACCTCCTACTCTTGATCCAGATGTTGAAATCCTTGATCCTACTCCCATTCAAGTATTAGCACCAGTACCAATCTAATCCATACATTCTCATGAAGTAGAGCCTACATCTCAAGAAGAAAGTCCACAGCTCACTTTCAGAAGAAGGAGATCAAAGAAAGTCAAGCCTGGATCCTTCCTTACTGACCAACCTTCTCCAGCATCTCAGTTCTGACTTTTCTTGTTTTGGCTTCATTTGACATGCTGTTTTGTAACTAATTCTTTTTTTAATTTTAAAACCTTGATATGCTCTAACTTTGATGTCCTCCCTCTTATTTTTTCCTATGACAAAAGGGGGAGAAGCCTTAAAATTGATTTGTGTATTCCTTTTTTTTTATGTATGCTCTGATTGATTTGTGTATTCCTTTTTTTATGTATGCTCTGATATGAATTTATCAATGAAATTGGTAGTTTTCTCTTAATCTGATTATCATATGCTCTCTTTTTTTTGGTTGCATAGTATTAGTTATGTTGTGAATGAAATTGATATGGGAAGGTTTGTTTTCTTTATGAATGATCAAGCTTATTTGCTTAATTACATATGAGATTACATTGAGATTCTTGGTAGATTAAATTGTTAATATTGCTTTGCCAATTTTTTTTAAAAAAATTGGCCTATGTGATTGCTAAATTGCTCAGCTGAATTTTGTTTCAGAACTTGTTCTCAAAACTTATGTTTTTGACTCTATGCCATACCTTGAAAGTATGAAATTAGTACACTTGACATATGGATTTTGACTAGAATTAAATCTCGGCATTTATATAGATATTGCTATGATTTTCTTTTATATGCTCTGATATGATTGCTCATCTGAGGGGGAGTAATAAAGAAAAATCTCCTTTAAATATTTTCTTTATTGATATTATTGTTAAAATTATTCTTTTTCTTTATATCTCTCTGATGCTATCCCTAAACTAAATCAAGAATATATTCATTCATCTAGTGTTCATATATTGAGTAATTCTAAAGTGCATGACGGACGATAATTGGGGTTAATCCTCGTAGACCCGCTCTGCTTTAGAATTTTGAAAACATATATGCATTATATTAATGTATAATGTTTTGATTCGTATGCACATGTTTATAGGGAGCTTTATTGTTAATTATTTTATCTCTATCATAAACAAATCAATTGTTGTCATAGTTAAAAAGGGAGAGATTGTTAGCCGAATAGTTATTCAATCAAGTTCCTACCTTTGTTTTGACATATAACAACCAATTGTTTTGGTTGGTACTAATGATTGATTATATCTTTATAAGTTTTTTCAGGAATTTAAGGTACTCATTTCAACCATTTTCAAGTATTAATAAGATAAAATTTAATCTTAAAAAATCCTTAAAGAAAGCCCACAAAGAAAAGATTTAGAAAATTTCAAGTGTCAAAAACCATATTGGACAGTCAAAAGGTTCGACCCTTTCAGTTGAAGGGTTCGACATTTTCTGTTGAAAACACAAAAGGTTTCGTCCTTTTGGTCCAAAAGTTCGTCACTTTTTGATCAAGGTCTGAACCGCATAAAGGTTCGACACTTTTATAGCAAAATTCGACACTTTTTTTAAAGGGGGAACAAGTTCGTTACTTTCAACCAAAAGGTTCGTCCCTTTTCACCAAGATTAAGTCTGAAGTGTTAGAAGAAAAAGTTCGACACTTTTCTAAAGGGACAAAGTTCATCACTTCCAGCAAAAGGGTTCGTCTATTTTTACCAAGTCAAAGGACAGTGCAGCATTGAAGTTCCAAGAAAAAGTTCGACACCATTATATAAAAGTTCGACACTTTCTGCTGTGTCAAAGTTTGACCCTTTAGAAGACAAGTTCGTCCATTTCCATGGATAAATTTATCCATTTCCATGGATAAGTTCATCCCTTTTCGAAGCCAAGTTCACCTAAAGATCTTTGGGAAAAGGTTCAACACATTGGAAGCAAGGTTCGACACTTTTGTGTCTGATTCAAGAAAATGTTCGCCACAATGCTCAGAAAGTTTGTCACCTTTTTACCGAGCCTTTTCTCTCTCATCGAGCCCAAGTAAGGTTCGACACTTTCAGAGAAAGTTTCAACACTTTCCATCGATCCACTTCAAGCAAGGTTCGTCCCTTTTATGGAAAGTTCATCACTTTCCCCAGAAGCAGAGAAAGGTTCGACACTTCCAAGAGAAAGTTCGACACTTTCGCGCGGGTTTTCAAAATCAGAAATTTCAACGGCTATTTTTGGAGCATTAAATGCGCACCAACGCTCATATTTCTGGATGAGCTATATAAGCAATAACTTTTGAAGACCAAAACAACTAGAGATACATACACACACTGTTACATTCATTGAGCTTTTATCGACTACGAGGAAGAACACATTTACTGTCTATTAACTCATTCTCCATTATTTCTATGTAATTCTCTCTAGTTTTCTCAACCACTCTCTATTGTACATTTATTGTTTATTCAATATATGAGAGTGAGTGACTTGTAGTGAGTATCCAATTTGTATATCTACTCATAAAGGAGATCATCACTACCACTACCAATCAATGTCAATCATTGTAATAGGCTTCGTTTTGCCTGTAAAAAGAGTGGGTTACGTTTCACCTGTCAAGCACCCCGGTTGTAAGAGGCTTCAATTCACCTACTCAAGAAATCGGATTTAGTGGATTTAAAATTCCCAAGGCGCTTGGGGAGTGGACATAGGTCAGGAAGACTAAACTACTATAAATCTCTGTGTAGTATCTCTCTTCCCTTACTTTTTACATTTCAACATATTTATTTATCTTCTGTATGTGATTAATTAATTAATTAAAAGAAAATTTTTAAATAGGCTAAAAGTTTGCAAATCAACCCATTCACCCCCCCCCCCCCCCCCCCCCCTTGGGTTTATATCTGGGACAACACTGTCCACCACATGCTAATGAGTGACAGAATCAGAGAATATTTTCTACCTCGTCCTTGGGTACGCATCGTCGTATAACTTGGTCAGAGCAATATTTAAAAAGTTTCGGCTCTTCCCAGAAGTAATATTTGACTTGTGAGAAAAATCGATCCTTTTGTTGTTTGGACCAATCATTTGGGATGCGACCCACCGCCAGATAGTTGACTATATCAACTATATCTGCGAACCAGGGCGATTAAACACTGGTGACTGAGAAAAGTTACTCGTCGGGAAACGAGTCTCGTACAGGTATGTGGTCAGTGGAGGATTATACTAGGAGTCGGGAGAGATGATCAACTACAGAATTTTTGATTCCCTTCTTATCGCGGATCTCGAGATCAAACTCTTTGAGAAGTAGGATCCAGAAAATCAGGCGGGGTTTTGTGTCTTTCTTAGCTAGGAGGTGCCTAAGGGTAGCATGGTCAGTATAGACAACAACCTTTGATCCTAATAGGTATGATCGAAATTTGTCCAATGCAAAAACTACTGCCAACAACTCTTTTTCGGTGGTTGTGTAGTTCAACTGAACCTCGTTGAGAGTCTTATTGGCGTAGTAAATGGCATGGGGGATTTTGTTCTCTCTTTGTCCCAATACAGCTCCCACAGCATAATCAGAGGCGTCACACATAATTTTGAACGATATAGCTCAATTCGGTGACTGCATGATGGGTGCTGAGGATAGAGCATCTCTTAGTTGTTCGAAGGCATGTATACAATTTTCATTAAGTTCGAATGTAGCTTCTTTAGCGAGAAGATCGCAAAAGGGCTTCGAGATTTTTGAAAAGTCTTTGATGAATCTTCGAGAGAATCCAGCGTGGCCTAGGAATGAGCGGATCTTTCGTACGGTTGTGGGTGGTGGTAATTTGGAGATAAGCTTGACTTTGGCTTGAGCCAATGTTTGGCTTTGTCTTGGAGTGAAAATGGAAACAACTTAAGGAGTTTGGCTTCATCGGGCAGATTGTTGAGTCTTATTATCGAACAGATTTCTAAGAACTCGTCAATGTGCTTGTAAGTGTCTTCACTACTGAGTTCGTGAAATAGAGGCAGCAGTTGCAATGGATTGGGTTTAATTTTGTAGTTTCTAGCCCCAAGATTGAGTGGTACTATATAGGTGGCAGACTCATAGGTTGTTGGAATGTAGTATTCCATCAACGCCTTGAGTTGAAGACTGGCTTACTCAGCTTGCTCATTTTCTTGATTCCCAACGACATTAGCATTTCGATTTTCAGCCATGATGGGTGTGTGTAAAGGCGTGGGAGATCGGGGGAAAGAGGATGTTCTTGCGATTGCTCGGTTGAGTCTACAAGTGCGTTCAATTTCTGGATCAATTGATATTAGGTCGCTATGCAGGGAGCGACGACCAAACATGTACTAATTGGTACCAAAAGAAGAAGGCAACAGGTGACTGCTGATGGGGTTCCGTCCGGATGGTAAGGAAGGTAGAGTTCGGATGATAATGAGTCAAGAGAGTCCGGACGGAAAAATGAGAGTCCGAACGAATGACAGTGATCTGATTTTTTAACGATTTTCTATTTTTTAATAGAAAATTTAAAAATCTGAAAACCAGAGATTAAAAAGAAAAATAAAAATATTTTTAAATTGAATAATAGGATAAATAATATTTTTTCCATATATTACCTAGCAACAGCGCCAGAAACTTAGTGTGCTGCATGTCGTTACCACTATAATCAAGTTTATACCAAAATCCTCACTAACTGATAGTTAGTGGTGAGTCAAGATTGTTCCCACGAGAAATATAGGCAAAAGGTTAAAATATTCCAAATTATTTAATCTTAAAATATTTAAAGTGAATTTTCGATTTTTGTACTAAAAAAGTCTATTTAATTAATCACTTCTACTTTTAAAATTATACAAAGCTAACATATAAGATTTAAAAGATTTAAGATGAGAAAGAATCAACCTCTGGTTAGAATCCACATTTATTTAGTTTTCTAGTTTCGATTAACTTCTTATTCAAATTCTACTGTGACATGACCAATATGGAATTCAAAGAAAATAGATTTACATGAAAACACGACATATTTTATCTAAAATATTGACACGGACTATTCGGCGCATAATCCGTCTCATTAATAGCATAAAATATCTCATGTCAATAATTAAAATCCCAGAATATTAAATAAGGCATGTCCTATCCAAGATTATAGCACGAATCGTCCGGAGTACGACTCGTCTTATCCATGACTTAGAATATCTCATATTTAATTTTCGAATAACAAATAAGTACAGTTATGCAACACTCATTTAATTTAATCACAGAAGGATTAAATAAAATATTAATTAAATTAGAGAAATAAGAATTTTCCAACGATCAAATATGTCTTGGAATATAATTGTTGCATAACGAATCCATTACTAAAGACTAAAATAAAATAATAAAATTAATCTACTCCTAAATTACCAAATTCGGGTTTCATCTGAACCTGGGACAGAAAAGAGACTTAGCCACGCATGGTTGGGGTTGAAACTATTTTCGAGTTGTTGTCGGCTAGCATCGGCAGGACCTTCAAGTACTAGCTTAGTAGGGGCAGAAGTATAATGAGAGAGAAGTAAAAGGGTTTTAGTCCGAGGACTTGAGTGCAGATTCCTGGGGGGGTCTATTTATAGTTTTTCAGATGTTGGAATCCTTCTCGGATTAGGAGTTGATGGCGTGACCAATCCGGACTAAATCGGCCAATCCGGACGGTAATGGAGAGTCCGGACGGTTTCGGCGATGGAAGTCCTGACTGGTGACGGCCGTGTGCCGCGACGTGAGTCCGGACGGTGGTTGAGAGTCCGGACGATTTGTGCTGGTTTTGGGTTTTTTCTTCACTTTTCGTCTTGTGTTGTGCATTTACTTGTTTTATCGCTGATTTCGTGTAGTTTTGCGTTTTTTTATCCAAAACCTGTCTAAACACAAAAATAATACAAAACACAATATTAAATAACATATCGAGGCTAACATAGTGTAAATAACAAGATTATATCGTCACTTTTAAATACCGATCACCCAATGAACTGAATTAATCTATATAAATTATATTATCTTCTTGAAATAATCCACAACTATAATACAATCAAATGCTTTTCAAACTAACCATAAACACTAATTTAGATATTCATTAATAAAGCTTATAAAGTGTAATTTTTTAAATTGATTTTTATGAGTTTTTATCTTTTAAGCTTTGCATGTATCGTTATAAATGCTATAAAAACAAAGTCTATCTGAACGTATGCAACCCAATCGGCAATAAAATGTTAAGTCAATTGAATATTAATGGCATAAATCCTTCAAAATTTTGAATAATTATCTTAAAACTTGATATTTTTAGCATAAAATCATGTGAGTTTTTATGACCTGAATTTCAAATTTATTTTACTATAAAATCAACATAAACTATGAACATAAGTATTCAGTTAGGGGCGGACAAAGTGGGGTAAGGGGGCTCGGGCAAATTTTTAAAAATTTAGTTTTTATATGTAGAGTTTATATTATTTTATTTAAAAATAATTTTTTTTTTTATGTTTTATGAGTATTGACCATCTGGATAGCAAAATCTTGAGTCCGACACTGTTCAAAGTTCCTTCAATTAATACAAAGGGGGTGTTTTGTTGAGCTTAAAGGATTGATTTTCAACTCTTTATTACGAATTTTAACAATAAATTATAATTTTTTAATACTCATAAATTTTGCTAGAAGTTATAAATATTTCTTTCTTGCATTTTAGTTTTGAGCTAATATATTTACTAAATATTTTATAACTTTTATTATAAATTACAATCTATAAGCTACTAATTTTCCTAACACCCACAAAGAGAAAGCTTTATATTGTCACTGAAACTACCACAAAAAAAAAAAAAGAGAAATAGGTAGGGCTCAAAGCTTCTCTACTAGGTATTGCTATACAGTGCGTCATACATAATGACGGTGGTCACTTTTGTAAAAATTGTAAAAAATAAATAAATAAATAAATAAATAATTGATAGGTATATATAAATATCTCTTAATTGGATCCAGAAAAACAATTCAAGAATAGGCAATCAAAGCCTAATCTGAGTACATGTTCGGCCCAACAACGAGAACTCGCATCCATCATGGGTCGGGCCCACGTGGAAAATCGAGCCGCAGAACTGCTATTGACCCCTACACGTTGATCAGCCTCGAAGAAGGCCATGTAACTCATGACATACGACATGTGCACGCGGAACCCACAAGCTTGACTTCAACGACAGGTCAGCCAGGCCAACCGGGCAGAAGGTCGACCAGTGTGGTGATCGACAGGTCAGCCATCTGGGGGTACAGGTCTCGACCTTGTCCATAACCCCGATAACTAGACGGCATATGCCTGGGCGTAAATAAGCCCATAACTGATCTGCGACGGTTAAGGAGGATATTCTCCCCCGGTCTGTGACGGTTTCATAATCACGTGAGACAGAATCTCCCACCTTCCATATACGATTATGGAAGAAATATCTATATCTGACAGACACGTGCCCCGAGGCCACGTGTTCATCCCTCCCACGGAAAATATATAAGCAAAAGGTAACAAGATAAAAGGTATGCACTCACATAAACCCTACCTGCCACCTCTCTACTTTCTTCTTCTACATTCCTCTACATCGACTATACACTGACATAACTGTCGGAGAGGGTACGCCGGAAATAGTTCCGGCCCCTGTCTAACGTGTTCTACCCTCTTTCGCAGGCCCACAGAACTTCGAGTGAACCGTCCTAGATTCATACGCTATCATTTGGTGCCATCTGTGTGAACTTCTCTTCTTTCTTGATAGTAATGAATCACCTCATGGTCCATGCTAACTCCATACAAGGCGAGAATGATTCAAGCCATTCACCCACGGAAGATCTACACCCCTCCCCTATTCTCGAGGTCGGAACCATAGCTGGCGGCAATTCGAAAAAAGATTCCCCCTACAACCACCAAGAGGGCCGATCAAGCAATTTAGATTCAGACCTAGTTCTGATTGCATTCGGGGAGACTATCGCAGGCCTACCTTTGATAGGCTTGACGTTTCTTTCACGGAATAGGATGGTTCCTCTATTCTCCAATCCCATGAAGACCCCCTCGTCATAAGCCTCCAGGTGGGGAACCATTTTATACAGAGGGTGCTTGATCGACACTCAAAAGTGACAATTTAATCACGTTATTTACAATATGTTAGGCCCCGATAAGTGATTTAATATCGTGTTTTTGTAGTATTTTTGTGTTAAGACATGTTTTGGAAAATAAACGCAAAACTACACCAAAACAGCAATAAAACAAGCAACTACACGACGCAAGACGAAGACCAAAGGAAAAAGACCAAGACAGCACAAACCGTCCGGACTATCCATTTCCGTCCGGACTCAAGTCGACATCACCGTCCGGACCCGTAATCACAGTTTGGACTCTAGTCGCCAACACTGTCACGACTCATGGTCGTCACCAATCAGGACGCAGTCGGCGATACCGTCCGGACCAAGCCTCTCCGTCAGGACTCTAAACACCAATACCGTCCCGACTGCCCATTATCGTCCGAACTGGTCGTGCCATCAACTCCATTTCCTAGAAGAACTTGCACATTCTGAAATATATAAATAGGACCCCCAGACCCCTTAGTTTTCATCATCCAGGTCCTTCGACCACAAGTCCTCTTCTTTCTCTTTAATTACTCTTCTGGCCCTTTTGGGCTAGCACTGGAAGGTTCGAGCCTCGACGAGGAGCTTCCGATGCTAGCCGATAACCTCTCGAAGATGGTTTCTACCCCGACAATATGTGATTAAGTTTTTTTTCTACCCCGGGTTCAGATGAAGCCCGAGTTTGGTAATTTAGGAGTAGATTAATTTTATTATTTTAT
>JAULLG010235572.1:0-12257 GCA_035668355.1 Sarracenia leucophylla
GTAACTTGTGGACTTGAAGTCCCGAGTTGAAGTGCAGAGAAGGTGAAGTGTGTAAATCCTTCTCGGGATCTATGATTAAAGAGATAATTGTGAGGAGGAGAAGTATGTAAATCCTTCTCGGAGTCTATAATTGAAAACTAAATTTGAGAGGAGGTGAAGTATGTAAATCCTTCTCGGAGTTTATGATTTAAGTCTTAATTGGAGAGAAGGTGAAGTGTGTAAATCCTTCTCGAAGTTTATGATGCTTACATTTAATTTATGTTTAAGCATTTTCATGTTGCATCATACGTTATTATAATTCCTACTAGCAATATGCTAATGTTGTTATTTTATTGTCTTATAAAATAACAACGCAGGAGTTTTAGATGAGGCTATACTTGGAGACTGAGGAGGTCATATTGCATGGAAGCATGGAGTTTGATCCTACTATTTTGTTTACTTGTTTGGATCATGAGTTGTATGTTGGTGAGGTTTTCCCCTTTTGGGTCATTTGTGTAATGGGAGGGTAAAGCCATTAAGTAGTTCTTTATCAGTGAATTTCTCTTGCAACTGTTATAAATAAAAATATTTATCTTCCTTTGGCAAGAATTTTCTGTATTTTTGCTGCGGTTAAGAAGTCAAATTTTAGAAGTGCGTGTAAAAGAATTTTTCTGAATTTAAAGTTGCTGGATTTCTAGTGACAGCTTCCAGGTCAGTCGACCGACCCATCTGTCGATCGACCGACAGCGGTTCTCTTTTAAAAAAAAATGTTTTCCTCTCGTTGAGTGTTTGGATGAACTGTGGTTTATAAGGAAAATTTTAAGTTCTTTCAGAACTACATGAAAAGAAATGTGAAGTTTCGTTATTATTTCGAAATTGGAAGAAGTATTGAAACCTTTTAAGAAGTAAAATGGCATGTTTTTGGGAAGGTTTTTAATAAATAAAAACAAACAAGTTTTAGAAATTTTCATTCCTAAAATAACATCTGCCAGTCCCAAATCGTTCATATCAAACTGTTTGTCCAACATCTTCTTAGTAGTTTTGATTATTTGATCATCACTACCTATGATGAGCATGTAATCAAACATAAAGATATGCGATGACATATCCTTTGTCTATACTTTTTGTAACACCCTATTTTTTTTATTTAAAGATGTGTTTAATATTGATGCAAAAGGAATTCAATTAAGAAAACTTTGCATTTAAAAACAAACTAAACTAATTACTTTCTCAATTTAAAATTGGTTATCCCAAACGCAAATATACCACTATACCTTGCATCCCACGTGCCTCACATGCATGCAAGTCATATGCATATATCAAGTTATGTCTTCAAACTCAGAAAGCTTCAATCTCCCACGTCGCGAACTTTGTTGCCTGAAAAATGTTAAACAAGCGGGTTGAGCCCGGAGTAGGAAAATAACTAATACTACTTCAATAACATGATACATGAAAGTGATTATGCAAGTGCCCTATTTAATTCTTAAATTAACGAATCAATAAATTATGTTAGTGACATTAGCCTACTTCATAATCGAAACCCTAAACTTCCTTATTTGATTGTTCCATTCCCAATTACAACCGTCGTATTACCCATTCATTCAATTACAAGCATCCATCCAACTTACACATTTATATTCCAGTTTTGTAAAACCAACTCATTAAAAATAATACACACCATGCGCGCATGTATCGTAATGAAGACAAGCTAAGTCCCATACCTTAGCTCGTAAACATTACGCGTACATACACACACCATGTAACCACAATCAATTTCACGCATTCACAACAATCCAAACAATCACATTTCCATCTTTCTTATCCATAATTTATTAGTCTTCCTTCACGGTCTTTCACCGTAGGACACCGTGCGCATGCCCTAATTATTATCGACTCCATACCGTCAAATCTCATCTTTCTTTACGGTCTTTCATCGCAGGACATCACGCGCATGCCCCAATTATTATTGGCTCAATGCCGTCAGTGTTCATATTTGTAACTAGTTATTTTCAAATTTACATATATCTGATTCAACAACACATTGACAAGAACCCAATATCAAATACCAATGCTCAATACATAAGTAGACATAACATCCATGATATAAAACACATATGTCCCAGTCAATATGCATAAGTCCCAATTATCAAGTTTCCATATCACCATTTTCACTATACGTTTTAATATTTTTAAATAATCATGACACAAACTTATTTCCTAATTAAACATCAAATCTCCATGTAGCATAGTATCAAAATTTACCATCTACGGTTCATAATTCATCTTGCCCATACAAATTTCACAAGAATGCCACATATCAATCATAAATCCAAGGGATCTCATTTATGTTTTCTATCACTTTCACCTTTTCAAATTGTATTCTACTTTCACTCTCAACTTCCAATATTAGTGAATCCCAAAAACTTGTTTAATTACTGACTTCACAGTTCAATCTTTCAACAAATTCCAATTGGCATGCATTGTCTTACTCAAGCCATATATTATTGATTGACAGTTCATAAATCTTCGATTACATAAAATCATGATTTTTTTTGAATTCCATTTCAATACGTCACATTGTGTCCCGTGTCTCCAGTACTATGTTATTACTTTAGATATTTCCTAACTTTCATATAATTACTACGTTAATTGTTACCTTTGTCCACCTACCCCGATATATGTTTCACTAATTTCCCATTTTCTTCACCACGCTTTGATTAAGTATTCACGTTTTCATAATTTAGTTCACTCTCATATCAACATCTTTAACTCGATAAATTATTTGAATGCCCATCAGTTCTCATATTCATGTCAAATTGTTTTATACTCAAATTTTCCAAATTGTTTTCAAATAGTCAATATTCCAAAACTTGATCACAACCAATCCTTTTGTAACTGTAATTATCAAGTATAACTTAAACTTCCAAATATTAAGTACCCATTTCCATTATTTTAGAATTTCAATAGAAAAATTACACTGCATTCCAAGATCCAACTTCAGGATATCCATAGTCAATTACTCAATTTATTCCTAAGCGCAACCATCTCTAAGGCATAAATTTCTTTATCTAAAATTTCTTAACCTCATCAAACTCAACTAGAATTAACATAATCAATTTCCAAACAGGATCTTGGCCAAGATCAATTTAGCCTTAATCCAAATCTCAACCTAATTTTGAACATCTATGACTTTTATACTACCAGATTTTTATTTGTGATCAAATCCAAAAACGTCCAAGCACAGTAAATTGACTTTAAAGAAAAAAAACAGGGGAGAACAAGGAAAATGGGGCCTCTGAAACCAGGTTCTGTCAGACAACCAATTCGATAATTTCCTTCATGGTTCATCACTGACTTTAATCAATCTTCAATTAATTTGATGATTCTCATCCAAAAAGATAACATTATAAAGGAAATCATCTTCAATTTCAACTTCCCATTCGTGAATTTGAATGTTTCAGCACTAACAGATTCCTATGATACAAGCCAAAGTCAACACCAAACATAAACTTAAACACTGATTTCAATCATATAAACATGAACTAAAGTAGTGTAGTTAGATTCCTACCTTTATCGGAGTGAATCGGACACAAAAATCCAATCTCAAATTGTTGAAGACACGACGTGACGGTGTTTCTGGTAATTCGCACTGTGGCGTTGGCTCTGTTGACCAATGCTCCTCCTTCCTCTTGTTTCGGTTTCAATCAATCTCTCTTCTCTTCCATAAATTCATCACCGAAATCATCATCTTCTCATTCAAATTGCTTGCAATCCATCTCAATTCTTCTTTCCCTGCTTCGTTGCCTTTCTAAGTGGAAATCCGAACAGCGACGACAAGAATGACTGTTAGGATGGTATACTTAAAAGTCATGCTTTTACGTATTATCTAGGATCCCAAGAATATTAATGAGAATCAATTGAGAAGATATTTATACTCGGATTCATATATATTGTATGTGTGATATATATATGCATTGCCCGTATGTCTTGTCCAGTATTTAACTCGTCGCATGTAGCGGGGAAGATCGGGTCAAAGGTTCTGATAGATATACAAGGGGCTCACAACTGTAATTCATATACAAGGTGCACTCCAAACCGATTACTGAAGTTTTGTTGGGTCTGTTCCTAACTAAGTGGCTTTGGCGGTGCACCTCCAGACCTAGAATATTTGCAGGCTATCTGTAACAGTCTGACATTTTGAAAATCAATTAAACTCTATTTAATTGAAATAAAAACTGTCAAAACTGAATTAATTACAAAACCTCTTAAAACTTTCAAAATTTACTTCTGAAAATGTCTCAAGTCCTGCTGCTTAAACAGAAAAGTAGTAACCTTAAAATTTTTTTTTTTTTGAAAAACAAAGAACCAACAAATTCTGGACTAACACAGTCGACTGTGTTGGTGACACAGCCGGCTGTGTTCAGTCAGACATGCAAGTCCTGCAGCTTTCTTCTGTCAGTTACATCATTTTTGAAACTTAATATTTACCCCAACTGAACATACAACACTAAACATGATAAAATGGAGTAAATACATTTATTATTTCACAACCACAAACTACTTCTATCAGTGTAAAAGATAAAGAGAAATCACTTGGAATGGAAAACCAATCTTCTCCCATAAAGAATAGCCCCAAACAAGGGTCCTCACCAAACATGCATAATATGTCCTGAATTAAAAGAAATAAGAGGATCAAAACCTCCCCAGTTCTTCTAAATGAAAAGAATCTAATCTCTTCAACAATCTACCAAAGTTATACTTCAACTGAAATGTTCAAAATAAAGAAATAAAATTAGAATAATTATTGTGTCTTCTATGCAACATGGCTTCTCATTCTTCAAGTATGCCCTTGCCAAGATTACCTGTGTTGTTATTTTATTAGACAAATAAAACAACAACGTTAGCGAATGCTAGTAGGAAATATGAAAATACAATAATGCTAAATGATATGCATTGTGCTATGACATGACAAAATAAATTATGCCATCTTCTCTAATACCACTCATCCACTTCCTTCTTTCTTCACATTAAACTACGATATCCGGTCAACAAATAGTTGTTTATTGACTTTACTGACTTCTTAGAAGTTAGAAACTTCGGCCCCCTCACGGACGGGCAAATCCAACAACTCTATCGGAGTTGAACACTTCGGCCCCTTCACGGACGGGCAAATCCATAACTCAAGAAGAGTTGAATACCTCAGCCCCTTCACGGACGGGCAAATCCTTTTATTTATAATATTATTCATTTGGTTCACTTCTTACTCAACAAGTCAAGTCTCAAGACCTATTAAGTTTTCATTCTTCTTTCATAAGTTTAACTATTTTTAGTTTTAATTCATCACTTTCCCTTCTTACTTCACACAACATACATCAACACAAAACATAAAATGTTATGGTATTCTACATCAGACAAAGTGCAGAAAAAGCTTCTTTAAGGGACTTCACTCAAACCTCTTTCCTTCCTTACAAAATTGCAAACTGGGCATAAGCAGGTAGCAGGCACATAGCCGACTGTGTGGGAGACACAGTCGACTGTGTCAACCTGACTCAAAAACCCAAATTCGGGTGACACAGTCGACTGTGTTGATGACACAGCCGACTGTGTCTCCTGTTACAGAGAAATCCTGCAACTTTTATAAGTTACGACCTTGCCTCAAAACCTCAATCTTTGTTCGATTATCATTCAAAACATAAGGAAAGCATATGTAAACTTCAAATAAACACCTTCCAATCACATTCTTCAATTAAACATGGAGAATGACATGATTTATCAACAAAAATCATGATTTTCTTCAACTTCAAGCATTATAAACTCCTATGCTTCGTAAATCATATAACCTACCTCAAAGATCTTTGAAAAGCCAAAATGTTGATCTGTAAGTGATCCAATCCCGCAGCCCTTAATCTGAAATAACCAAATTTCGGATTAGAACTCAGCCACATGCAAGGATTCATGGAAAATTATTATGATTTCCCCCAAAATCGGAACTTTATGAACTTACACCCCAAAACTCACCTCCTGATAGCCAAAATGTGGCTGGACAGAGATTGCAAACTTCAGAAATCAAAGGATTCGTGGTCCCTTTCTTTCCCTTCCCTGGTTCACTATCAAATCTCTTGCAAAGCACCTCCAATTCTATCCTTTTCTTTCAAGTTTTGAGAGAAGAAGCAAGAAGAAGAGAGGATAGCCGAATGGGGTGTTCAGCCGCCCCTTGCTCTTGCTTCTTAACCCTGATTAATTAAGTTAATCTTCTAGGGTTTACCACCTATAGTCCCTTCTTTTGGCTAATTAAGATTTAACCCCTTTCCTCCTCTTGTAACCTTCAATACAAGACTGTGTATTTTACACTTAGTCAATTTTTCACCTCTTTTCTTCACCTTCTATTAAACATTTTACTAACTTCTTTCTAACCCATTTTAATTAATCAAACCAAATTAAATAAAATGGTCAGGACATTACATTGAAGATCAAAGCTCTTAGCCGTCCCTCATATCTATCGGGTCATCCCCAGGGAGCTGATGTTGAAGCTCAGAAGGAATTGAGTCGTCTCCTCGATCAAGTGAGTCGACCCCTTACTTCATTTTGTGTTTCACACACGTCGCATGAGTCGACCCATCGGAAGCATGATTCGTCCCAAAATCAGAGGCTGAAGAAGACTCTCGGTAAATCTCAAGTGAGCCGACCTATTCGAAGAATGAGTCGACCCCTGTTGTTGAAGACTCAAACTTACCGAATGTGAGTCGTTTGCTCAAAGTAATGAGCCGACCTTCTCAGTTGTGAACCTCATATCCAAATGAAGTGAGTCGACCCACTGAAGACGTCAATCGTCCCCTTGCTGAAGAAGAGAAGGATTTCTTAAGGGATGAGCCAACCCCTCAACGTATTAAGACAACCCATATAGTCAAAAACTGGAGCTCTAAGCAAATGTGGAGAATTAACCTTTAAAGGATTCTTACCAAACATATCCTAGAAGAAGCTCAAGAATGACCAAGCCTCCAAGTATATGAAGATTGAAGTTTGGGAGTATTGGAGATTGTCAAGTCCAATGATAGATCAAAGATCAAGCTCAAGATCATCAAAAAGACAAAAGAAGAATTTGAAGTAGATGGGAGTTATCAACCCAAGATAAAGAATCAAAAGGAATCCTTGAAGACCTTGAAGATATTGAAGATAATAGAGATTAAAGTCTATGGAGTTTTGAAGAGCAATGGAATTGAAGTTGAAATTATTTGGAAAGTGCTTAGCCAATGGGGAGATCAAAGGTCAAGACAAGAAGATCAAAAAGGTCAAGAAAAGTTTCAGAAATCAAAAAGGGAAGTTGATTGAGTCGACCCCTTGCACAAGTGAGTCGACCACAAGGAGCAAAAACTTCAGTTCTTGATGTTTAGAACAAGATGAGTCGACACCATGATCAGATGAGTCGACACCTTTTTGAGTCCCAGCTTCAGAAATCAAGTTCAGACATATGGTCAGTATTTTGGCCATAACTTTCTCTACAAAGAGAATTTTGGAGTGAGACAAGAACCATTGGAAATAAGACTTCAGGGGATTCAATTTGGATATAAAATTGACCCCATTTGGAGTTTAGCTGAAGGAGATATGATCATTTGAAGATCGATCAAAACTGTAGCAGAAAGTAACGAGTCAACCCCTTAAAGCAATGAGTCGACCCAAACTCAGAATCTAAAACTACAACTCTCTGGAAGTCACATGAGTCAACCCCTTGAAGCCATGATTCGAATCATGAGCGCTGAATCTCAAATCCTAAAGTTCGCAACGACTATTTTTCGAACTCCAACGGCTAATTTTTGGCACCAATGATCATATATCTTTGAGAGACTATTTAAGGAGTAATTATTCTTCATTGGAAGGGTTGGTGGACTACATACAAGAACATATTAACTCTCATTCATTTTTCCACTGCTCCGAACTTAACTCTTCCTACTGTGAGCTTTTATTCTCTGGTTTTCACACCAGATTTGATTGTACTCCTCTTTTTTATCTCTCATTTATTGTATATCAATTGAAAGAGAGTGAGTGAGTGAATCTTAGTGATTATTCTTCAATCACATAAACTTTTGTAAACAAGAGTGAGTCTCCCTGTTTTTTCTTTGAGAGAGGATATCTCAAAAAGAAACTCTTGAAGATTGCTTAGGCTTAAGGTGTACCCGTAAACATCTTGTTTAGGCTTAAGGTATGCCCGCAAACATCTTGTTCAGACTTTGAAGATTTGTGCTCGCAAACATCTTT
Source organism: Sarracenia leucophylla (assembly GCA_035668355.1). Lineage (NCBI taxonomy): Eukaryota > Viridiplantae > Streptophyta > Magnoliopsida > Ericales > Sarraceniaceae > Sarracenia > Sarracenia leucophylla. The sequence continues at coordinate 8,233 of JAULLG010235572.1, forward strand.
GATTAGGCTTTGAAGATTGTGCCTAAACCCTAAACATCTTTGTAAAAGGTTTGGAGTGTACCTGATAAACATTCTGATAGTGAAATTCTCAAGAGGAAAGCTCGAGGAGTGGATATAGGCTGAGTTTTGGCCGAACCACTATAAATTTTGTGTCTCTCTCTATCCCTTAACTCTTTTCATTTCTACAATTTACTTTCGGCACTTTAATTTGTTTTATTTTCGCTGCACAATAAGATTTTTAAAGTGTTTGAAAATTTTTCAAAATAGTTTAAGTTTTCCAAACAACCTATTAACAACCCCCACCCCCCCACCCCCCGGGTCTAGGTTATGCTAAGTGGACCAACAGTTATCAACCTTGATATCTTTCTTTGAGTGCCAAGTTGCTTGATAAGGTCGAGTATGTATCCTGTGAGTTCCTCGGAAGTGTGGAAGTTCATGTGAGAGTCGAACCATGAGTATTCTCAGTCTTTCACCACAAACTTTGATGTGTTGTGCAAAGATTAGTCTGTTTGATAAAACATTCTCTGTCTGGTAAAACATTATCTGTTGGTAGAGCATTCCTTGCTTGGTGAGATAATCTCTATTTGATCAGGTACTATTCACTTAGTAAAGTACCTTTCGTTTGGCGAAACACCGTCAGCTTGGTGGAATATTTTCTATTTGATAAAGTATCTTCAGTTCGGTGGAGTACTCTCAGTAAAAAGCAGTATAATGTCTTGACAAGTTAACAAAGGTATATTCAGTATGGAATCGTGTTCAGGTTCGTTGTAGAACTATCACCGCATGATGGCTGACGAATCTGGATGAGTACATCGGGTGTTACATTGGGTGTTAAACACATTCTGATCTTTAGTATCTAGTTGGTTTCTAGAGGAAGAGGTCACATGCTTAGAACTTTAAAGGGTACTTTTAAGGATCCTCAATTTGTTGAAGTTAAAAGGAGGCAATAAGGCGAAGTTGGTAACCATTCGATGCTTGAAGATGACCTTGGTCATACTTGTTGAGTTTATAGAGTTATCCAAAGAGGAATTGAAACTATAATCGAGTACTGATATAAAGAGGGTTTCTGTTCAGTAGAACATTCTTCTATATGTTTCCCTGAACTTGTGTAACCGTGTTTTGAGTCCGTAGGTGACCAGTAAGACTTTCTGGTAATAGTAGTTGCGAGGAACTATTTAGGATTACCGTATGTCGGTAAGATAATCTGTTGGTGTGAAACTTCGGTCTTCACCGTATCTGATTTGGGACCATTCCATTTTGGGCAAAGTTAGCAATCACCGTGAGTATCTGTTGATTCGTAGGTATCGTGTTCAAGAGCACATTGTAATGATTGTTACTGTTTATCCTATCTGTGAGGAGATTTTTTTCCCCGCAGAAGATTCGAGAAGTTTTTGGAATTGTTTTCGAGATATTTCAGGATTTCCTTCTTTATGGGGTGTAGTGATTTCGGGGACAGGATCCTTTTAGAGGGGAAGGTTGTAGAGACCCGACCATGTTCTATGTTTGTCTGGTTTACAGATTTAATTTTCAAAACCTAAGAATCTTTTTGCAAGCTGGTTATAAGTTTTAGATAACCACAATTTGACCTTGATTCGAAGTTCTGCGTCAGTTTGCCAAGCACCTAGATTCATTTTCTACGTACGGTATGTTTGATTTCGAGGATGAAATCCTTTTATGTGGTGGATGTTGTGAGGATTTGACCCTATTTTTAACCATCATTTTATAGTAGGACATTATTCAACAAGTTTTTGTAAGTCTTGGACCAAAGGATCACGGACCGTTTCGATTTTAAACTTTAATTCATACCGGTGTATGTTTACTTTTTTCAAAGAAAAATCGGTTAAAAGTTTTTAAAGAATTAAATTTTATTAAGATCCGAGGTCTGATGATCACGCTGTTTGTTTTGGAACTTTCGGTTAATTATTTCGAAGTATCGGGCCAAGTTTGGTGTCATTTGGATCAAGGAGGGACTGGTTTGGGGTGATTTCGTGGGTTCTGGTTCAGTTTAATAGCAGTTGGGTCGACCCATATGGTTTGTGTCGATCCAGGGAGCTTTTGTGTCGACGCGAGTGAGGTTTGTGTCGACCCTGGAAGGTTTGTGCCGATCCTAGCAAGTTGGTGTCGACCTAAATGACAGTTGTGTTGGTTCAGTCCTATAAATATCTCGTTTTTGAGATATTTTTGGAGCATTAAAACATTTCCTCTCTCTCTCTCTCTAACTTCCTAGAGAAGACTTGGGACGAACCTAAGGTTTGGTTCTTGGCTTTTGGATGGAGATTAAGGCCTCGTTTGGTAAGATTTTTGTTTTTTGCTTATAGATCCTTGGTTTATACGCATTGTTCTACGTTTCTACCAAATCGATTTTTGATTTCAGTGTTCATTTGGTTTAGGAAGGGCTAGATGCTTGCTTTTCTTGCTTTCTCTTTGGTTATGAGGTAGAATCTATACTAACTTTGAACTATTGGATTAGTATGAGTTGTATACTTTCGTAAAAAGTAAGTTTTTGCTTTTTTACGGTGTTTTTGCCACCTTTGAGCTACCAAATCATAGGGCTTTCAAAAAATAGTTGGTTATTATGCATTCTTGTGGTATTTGGAGTCTACGTATCTTTTCGGATATGGATTAAAATTATATAACTCAAAAAGTGTGCAATGCGAGATTCACAGATGCTTTCAACGGGCTTAAAAAGTCAATTTTTTAAAAGTGTTTTCTTTTCCTATATATGTACCAAGATTGTTGCTCGCATGTGTTTTCGGTTCATAAAATGGACGGTCATAGCAACAATCATGTACAAACTGCTTGGGGTGAGTTTTGGGCAAAGGTAGGGCCTTTGAGTGCCTTCTTCCGAAATTGGTTGAGATATGTATCTCGTTAGGATTTCTTTCAGTCTCATACATGTATCTACTTAAACGGCCATTCTGTTGTTGTGCTTGTTTGCTTGGATGGTAGTTAATGTTGTTGAGCTTATGATACATGTACGTGATTGAATCAATGTCTTGATGGAGATATGTAGATCAACAACTCTTTTCAAACTTTGTTTTGAATCAAATTCTCCTAATCCATACTTACGTAAGGAGTTAGGATATTGCAGTTTGTTGAATATAGGACAGTGCGGACTATGCCTTTATTCCGGTTATTACTGCGATTGTGTTTATTGCATACATATACATTGATGGTTTCTGTATATCATTAATAGTTGTTGCTGTAATATCATCGGGTATGTCGTGTCATTGACAGTTACTGTAGCCTCATGATTCTGGTTATACACTTGTGGTTGTTGTAGCACTTATGGTTTCCTTATATGCTTGGCTATTGTGAAACATTTTGGCTTCCGATGCAGTTTCAGTTGTATTACTGCTGGTTATTATCCCATTACATTACCTGTTATAGTAGTGTCATTGTGGGAGGTTGTGATGAGATGGGTGTTGATGTCGTGGGTTTGATGTGGAGTACAGATTGGATCCGATGCCTGTGATTGGCTATCTTATGGTCATGATGCATGTTATTGGCGACTACGTGATCTCGGTGCCTGTGATTGGTGACCTGGAGGTCCAATTTTGCCATCATGGATGGCTGGGTGTAGGGGTTTGGAGATGTTAGTGTACGTGCTTTGGGGTAGCTGGGTGAGACGATAAGTGTGGGTTATATATCTTTCCTATCCCTTTACACATGGATGATTCCATTTGACTTGAAAACTATACTGTTTTCTCTTGCCTTTGGTAGTGATATAACTACATATGTTTATTTTATTGCCTGTACTTTTGTCAAACGAAATGTATGTGCTTATCATAACTGAATTGTAAGTTATGTTTTCAATAAACATGTTAATGTTTAGAGATAAATATTCGATGAATCTAACTATTATTTATCATGGTTACGATAAGGTTTCCAAGTTAAGTAATCTTAATTTATAGTTTATACGGACCCTATTTAGGGTTGAAGTTGATGAAGTCTATGGAGTTTGAAGAGCTATGGAATTGAAGTTGAGGTTGAAGAAGGGCAATAGATCAAGAGAAAACTCCATG
>JAULLG010237750.1:0-12244 GCA_035668355.1 Sarracenia leucophylla
AACAAAGCTCAAATATAAGTAACAACAAATCAATGTGTTGGAATAATCAAAACCAAAATCAAGGCTTGATTGAAAAATCTTTAGGTCAACAGGTAGTTGGTGATCGAGTAAGGTATTATTATTTTTGATTTGTCAAAAATATTACTTTCATACAAAAAAACATAGAGGGGAGAGTGCTATTCTCTTCCTTCAAACTAGGAAGGTTTTCCTCCTCAACCACCATCCAACACCGCCGTCTACTGGTGCCGTATGCCTATCTCCAGCGGCATGATTGCGAGCGGTGTAATTGCAAATAGAGGTGACGGCGCGCACTGTTCACAAAGGAATCACGGGTGATTTTTCCCAAGTGGTATTCGGCACTTGATTTTAAACTGTTGATCTTGGTTTTCAAAGATCAGATTCGCGCAGTAGAAGATTAGGGTTTTGAAGGCTTGGATTCGGAGCACAGGGAAGGAGACGAACGATGACTGGCGCAACTCCGATGTCCTTCCCTATCAGTGACCAGTGCAACACTGGCATTCTTTCCTCGCCGCTATCTCCGGTGCGAAGACAACTGATTCTGTTCAATTGGCGCTTGAAGAGTTTTTTGGCCGGATAAGATCTTGGTTCGGCAAAGGTTTTGGGTCATCGGAAACCTTTCATTTCCCAGAGCAGGTGGCGAACCTGGTGGCGTGCATTTCGTCCGCGAGCAACAACGCGAAGAAGACGGTCAAGTGGTACGTTCCAGGGAAGGTAACTTTCAGTGAATTGGAATTGTTTTTTGAGCAATAATCTAGTGTGGTGCACATTTGAAGCTTTGGAATTCTTGGGCAACGTATATTGATTGGAATTTTAAAGATTGGCATTTAATTGATTTGGTCAAATCCCATTTTGGAGAACACATGGCTTGTGTATTGGATTAGGAGTCTTTGGGTTTTGATTCGGTGTGGTTGAAACACGAATAACTATTTTAATTTTTCTGTTATATTTGTTTATATATAACATAAAAATTAAGGGAAAAAGATTTCAAAGGTTTTCGGGCATTACGGATTCAACGATACAGTTAGAATTTTCAAATTCTGAATGGTTTGGTTGGATTGGATAGATAAGAGTAGATTAAGATTGATCGGGCATGATCGAGGGCAATTAGTAGTGATCGGGCACAATTGGATATTTTTTGGTTTGAATCAAGTTGCAGTACAGATGTCGAACGTTAAATATGAAGTTGACAAGTTTACCGGGAAGAATAACTTCTCCCTATGGCAGAGGCAGATGAAGGATTTGTTGATCCAATAAGGCACATCCAAGGTGTTACTCGACAAGACAAAGAAGCCAGAGAAGATGACCGATGACGATTAGGATGAGATTGATGCCATGGCCACTAGCTCGATTCGGTTGAATCTGATAGACGAGGTTCTTCATAACGTGATGAAAGTAGAGACGACACACGAGATCTGGCAGAAACTGGAGGACCTCTACATGAAGAAAAATCTGGCTAACAAATTGTACGTGAAGAAGCAGCTGTATAGATTATAGATGAAGGAAGGTTTAGATCTTTTGGAATACCTAAATGTGTACAATATGCTTATCACACAGTTATCCGGGTTTAGAGTGAAGGTTGATGATGAGGATAAGGCGATTCTTCTCCATCCATCACTTCCAAAATTCTATGATCATCTGGTGACAACGTTGATGTATGGGAAGGACACTCTAGAGCTTAACGAGGTCACTGGTGCACTCCTATCACACGAGAAGATGAAGAGGGATAGTGAATCTGATGTAGAAGGCGTGCTTGTGGCTAAGTTTGAGCCAAGCAGTGGAAGGAGCAGATCAAGTGAACGGGGTTCCAATTGTGATAGATCTCAGTCCAAGTCATGTGTGAGAAAGGATGTTGAATGCTTCTATTGCCACAAGACAGGTCATTATAAGAGCCGGTGTCGAGAATTGAAGCAACATATGAAGGAAAAGAAGGGCAAGATTCTTTCAGAAACGCTCTGTTTTGTTGATGATGAGGATGAAGTGTTACTTACAGTTTCCTCAGATCTGAATGTTCTGTCAAAGTCATGGATCCTAGATTCAGGATGCTCCAATCATATGTGTTCATCAAGAGAGTGTTTTGACTCATACAAGTCTTGCAACAAGGGTACAGTTCTGATGGGGAATGTCATGGCATGCCAGGTTATTGGAACAGATACAGTCAAATTCAGGATGTTTGACGGAGTTGTAAGGACTTTGGAGAATGTTAGGCATGTTCCAACATTGAAGAAAAATTTGATTTCTTTAGGGACATTGGACTCTCTGGGTTACGGGTTCACAGCATATGGTGGAGTAATGTCGGTTAGCAGTGGTGCTACAGTGATCATGAATGGACAGAAATAGAGAGGTCTCTACAGACTGGTGGGGGACACATTGGTAGGTGGAGTTACCTCTATCACATAGACAAAATCCATTAGGGATGGCACGAGACACAGACATTTGGAGCTTAGTCAGGTTGACAAGCAGAGTATGTCAGAAAGTCAGAAGAAGAGTGCATCAATCAAGATGGAGTTTGGTTAGACTAGTTCATCAAGAAAATCGGGTGATAGTGGTTCAAGTCAGCAGCAACGTGAAAGCAGTGGATATTCCCTGACCCACATAAAGGCTATAGGAAACTCGGGTAGAGTTCAAGGGCAAGTGTGAGTGACAAAGCAGGTGGAGTCACTACAGAAAGCTGAGACTTGGGAGCTTGGTAAGTTGTCCAAGAATAAGAGGACAGTCGATTGCAAGAGGGTAAAATTCAAGAGCGGCTTGGATTTGGTCCAGGTTCATTCATTTTGAAGATTCGAGAGGGTGGAGCACCCATAACCGAAAAGGGGTGCAGATCGAGGTATCGTCGACAGTTCTCCAAGATGGCTGAGAGATTCGAGTCAAGGTGGAGATTGTTGGGATTAACTCGAATTTGTTAGGTTTCCTAATCTAATTAGGAAGCTTTCTTTAATTAGAATTCCCTAATTCTATATTAAGGAGGTTAGGCCTTATAGAGAGTTTAGAAAATTGGAGAGAACTCTATGACTCATTATTGTGAGAGAGACTCAATGAGAGAGTTAGAGAGAAATTGAACATTGTAATCCCTTATAATCTTAGTGGATTTTCTTGTTCGTCTCCCGTGGAGGTAGGCAGCAAGCCGAACCACGTATATTCGTATTTTGTGTGTTTGATCCTTGTTCTCGATCCTTTATTATTTTATTATTTTTCAGGGATTTTATGCCGTTAAATCCCAACAATGAGTCACTTGGATTGACTTATCATTCCAATTGGTTCTCGTCGGTATGTGGATTTTTTTGATATACTTGTGATGTTTTAGGACCATGTGATGATTTTCTTCCTTTCCTATCTTTTATATAGAATGATTATGCCATGAGGTGGGAGGAGACAAGGCTAGGGTTGCGGCCGAGGTCATGTTGGTGACTATGTTTCGGAGGTCGGGGATGCTCATGCCCCACTAGAACATGCTCAGGGTGTTGACTTTTGCAAGAGATGCTTATGACTATGCAAGATTTAGCTGAAGTGACAAGGAGGGAGGGGGGAGGGGGGGACTAGAGCCACTGGGCCAAGTGCTTCTATGGCCATGCGTGAGTTTTAAAGTTTGGATCCTCCAACCTTTTTTGAACCTGACCCAATGGTGGTGACATAGTGGTTGGTAATGATCACTATTTTCTTTGACATAGTACATGTGATGATGGGCGAGTTGAGGGTGAGCATGGCTACCATTCAACTCACAGAAGACATGCATGAGTGGTGGAAGTTTGCTAATATCACATTGGATGGGACATAGACCGTCTTTGAGAAGGTGTTTCTAGAAAAGTACTTTCTGGGTTCCTCAAGAGACGTCTATAAGGAAGATTTTTTATCTTTGGTCAAGAGAGGATTGTTGGTTATTCACGATGATGCCAAATGTGTGAGTTTGTCGCGTTTTGTGCCAAAGATGGTGATGAAAGAAGAACTACGTGCTAAGAGGTTTGAGCGAGGGCATGAACCCTCGATTAAGAACATGATTGCTGCCGTGGACATCCAGTCATATACGAGTGTGATTGAAGCGGCTATACAGGTGGAAAAGGTGACGGGAGAAAGTCAAAAGTGTAGAAAGAACCGATTATAGTTGGGAGGCACAAACGCATAATATGAGGGGTGCCAAAGCAAGAAACATAGATCAAAAGGTTCAGGTATTTTTCCTTTCAGATCTTATCAGCAGGTTTATTCTGCATTAACACCATCTTCATCATCTATTCGACGTTCTAATCTTCAGGAGAGAGTTTGGTTCTATTGCAAACAATTGGGGCACATACAAAGGGATTACCCATATAGGAGTAGTGGGAAAAGTAAAACTTAGGGGAGGACCCCACTGCCTTGTTTTCAATGCGACTAAGTGGGCTATATCTGTAATGATTGTCCTCAGTGAGGGACCACTCAGAGAGGTTCAAGTTCGTAGCCGTGACATGGATCATACGGTCATTAGGGCTATGAAGAGGTCCATGAGTACCAGATGGTTGTGCAGTCATAGCAGATGATTGGGGGGAGCAGCTTCAGTTAAGTTAGTGAGGCAGTTGGGCATGAAGGGTAATGGTGGCCACTACCAAGGGACACATGGACAAGTGCTCCCCTTAGCTAAGCCTAGTGCTTCTGTAGCACCTATGGTGTCTGACACCTAGCAAGTATATCCATTATCTGAGGTACTTTCTTAGTGTATCAGTCATGGGCTAGAGTCATCATCGATACCGAAGTATCGCATTCATTCAACACATATGTATTTGCTTCTATGTTGGGCCTAGAGGTAAATATCTTGGATAGTGATTGATGTGTTGAGATCCCTATCGGTAAAACTACGACATTACATTGTATCTATAGAGCCCGTGAGGTGATGATTATCGACCACATATTGCTATTCAGCTTCACTGTCCAAGAAATGATCTCGTTTAATGTTATTCTAGGAATAAATTGGCTTTTCACGTACCTAACCCACATCAACTGTTAATGATGGTGGGTGTTTGTCCGCACTCATAAAGGAGTTTCCTTTTTTTGTGGGTGACCAAGCTATGGTTTGGTGCCTTCACTTCCTCACTTATGAGGTGACACTGATCTTATCATTCTTTTATCCACTCTTTTTATCGATGATGATGACTTTACTTCATTCGAGTATCCACCTGTTGTTTGTGAGTGCCTTGATATTTTTTCTCAAGACTTATTTAAGCTTCAACCTTGGTGGGAGGTTGAGTTTTCTATAGACCATATTTCGGGGATCGCCCCCATCTTGAGGACATCTTTTCTCTTCACTCCTGTAGATTTATTGGAGTTAAAGGTTCAAGTCCAAGAGTTTCTGGATAAGTGTTTTATACGTGCTAGTGTATCATCATTGGGAGCCCTTACCTTGTCTGTAAAAAAGAACGATTGATCTTTGCATTTGTGCATAGATTACCGGATGTTGAAACAAGTTATTCTAAATAATAAGTACCCTATGCCATGCATTGACAACTAATTTGACCAGTTAAATGGCTTGCGTTGTTTCTCTAAGACCGACTTACGATAAGGATATCATCATTTGTAGGTGAGAGAGGAGGATATCTCTAAGACAACATTATGTCCTCGTTATGGGAACTTTGAGTTTTTTGTTATTCCATTTAGTTTAATGAATATGTTGGCAATGTTTATGGATCTCATGAATGATATCGTCTATCAGTACTTTGACTGGTTTTTTGTCGTGTTTGTGGATGACATTCTTATTTATTCACCATGAAGAGAATGAGGAGCATTTGTGGATTGCCATATAGTTGTTGTGAGAGAAACTATTGTATGCTAAGTATGACAAGTGCGAGTTTTGGTTATTGGAGGTCAAGTTTCTACGTCACGTTGTATTAGGCAATGGTGTAGCTATCGAATCCTCCAAGATCAAGGCGAGGATGAGTTTGGAGAAATTGAAGAGCGAGTTCGAGACCCAGAATTTCCTTGGCCTTGTATGCTATTATCAACGGTTTCTTGGTGAATTTTCTCCTCTTGCAGCGTTGATGAAACATCTCACCCGGAAGGGGATTAGATTCGTGTGGAGTGACGAGTTCGAGTCCACCTTTCACTAGTTGAAGAGGAGGTTTTTTAGCCTAATGGTTTTTCAATCAAGCCTTGATTTTGGTTTTGATTATTCCAACACATTAATTTGTTGTTGCTTATGTTTAAGCTTTGTTTGACTGTTGCTTACAGGTTTTAATCAGCTCAATTTTATAACAAAAAGTCAAGATTGCATAGCTAAAGATAATGCTCAAAAAGGCCAAGAGAAATAAAGAGAAAAAGCAAGAAGAAAATCAGTTCAAGCCTTTTGCAAGAGGCTCAGTCGACCGAGACCAAGGGGTCAGTCGAAAGAAGTATTGATTTTGGCAGCAAGAAGAAATTTCGTCATTTTGGGTGAGCAAGTTCGTCAGAAAAGAACTGAGACGATCTCTCTCCTCAATGCCACAAATATGACGTCAGTTTTGGTAAAAGTTCGTCAGTTTTGGACAACAATTTCATCATTAGTAGAAGGAAATTTTGTCAGAAATTTGAAGATCAAAAGAGAAGGAGATGTTGCTACAGCGGGTCAGTCGACCAACGAGTTTGCCTCAGTCGACCGACGGTTCTTCTTTCAGCAAAGAAAAGTTTGTCAGTTTGGGGAAAGTGATGTCAGTTTCCGTCGGGAATTTTAAATTGCAGATTCGTAACGGCTCTTTTTGGTGCAAAATCTTTCCATACTTGGCACGAACGGTCATATGCATTGCAGAAGCTATAAAAGGAGCCTTATTTGAAGTTTATGGGTTGGATAATCTCGAAAAGCAACATTACATACAACTCAAACCCTTGAAGACTCCGAAATTTATTTTACTGCTTGAGCTTTAATTTCTATACTTTTTTAGAGTGATTTAGTGAGCATAATTCTTGTACATACTCGTCTATCATTAGAGCCAACCATCTTGTACGCTTTGGTTACTTTCATCATTGTAATTGAGAACTTGATTCTCAAAGAGATTGAATCCTAGGGTGAAGGATTCGGGTACTTGGGAAGGGTAAATTCTCAAGAGAGGCATCTCCACCTAATCGAAGGAGAGAGGCATCTCCGCCTAATCGAAGGAGAGAGGCTACTCTGCCTAATCGAAGGAAAAAGGTTTCTCCACCTAGTCGAAGGAGGGATAGTGCAATCCTTTAGCTATTGGCTTGAGGCAAGGACGTAGGCCGTAGTGCCGAACCTTGTAAACCCTGATGTTATCTTCTCTATCTTTTCTCTGTAATTTATTTTCTGTACTTTACTTAATCTTGATTCATTTTGTTTAAGTTTTGTACATTTGGAGTCAAAATATTTTTATTGAAAATTAATTTTTTTAATAAGTCCAATTCACCCCCCTCTTGGGATTACACACACACTGTCAAGGTTGTCTAGCGCATCCATCTTGATTGTCTCAGAGTGAGGATTTGGTTATGTCGTGTATTTTGACCTGTCACATAAAGGCTTAGGTCACGTGTTGATTTAACTTGGTAATGTGGTGGATTATAGATCAAGGAAGTTAAAGATCCATGAGAAGAATTATTTGACGGATGATTTAGAGCTTGCAGTAGTGGTCTTTGTTTTGAAGAGGTGGAGGCATTATCTTTACAGTGGCCGTTGTGAGGTGTTCTCAGACCACAAATGCTTGCAGTATTTGTTCTACAAAAGGACTCATCCTGTATAAGCAACGATGGATGGTGTTTCTTAGAGACTATGACTTTAATTTGTAGTATGATCACGGAGAGGACAACACCAAGGCCGACGCCCTTAGTAAAAAATCCTTGAGCTTGTTAACTCACGTTACCATGCTAGAGTGGAATATACATGGACAACTTGGTAAGTTTGATCTTCAACTTAGCGACATGGATGGTTTTGCTACCTTGTTCATGGTTGTTGGTCAACCCACTCTTGTTAGTCGAGTTGTTGAGGCTCAATTACTTGACGTAGAGAGCTAGATGTTTCGGGATCGAGTTTTGGCTAGTGACACTACCAGAGAGTGGACCATTCATGTGGACCACAGTTTGAGATTTATAAGGAGGATTTTGTTCTAGAGTCATGTGGCGTGGACGCACTACATGAGTTCCACCATTCTAGGCTTACGGTGCATCCGGGTGGCACTAAGATGCTCCAATACTTATGACAGTATTTTTGATAGAGGGGCATAAAGATGGATATCATTTTTTTTCACGTTGCCTCACGTGTCAACAGGTGAAGGCTAAGGATTAGATGCATGCGGGTTTATTACAGTCTTTATCGGTATCCGAGTGGAAATGGAAACACATCACGATGGATTTTGTTGCAGGACTTCCTAAGTCACTAAGAAGGCACAATGCCATGTGCGTTGTAGATGACAAGTTAACCAAGTCAGCCCAATTCCTTCCTATACAACTCACATATTCTATGGATCATGGAGCCAGTTGTACATTAGCTAAATTGATCATCTTCATGGAGTGTACGTCTCCACTATTTTGTATCGGGATCCTCGATTCACATTGCATTTTTGGTGGAGTTTACAGTCAGCCATGGACACGAGCTTAATTTTGAGTACGTCATTACATCCTCCGACTGATAGCTAGTCTGAGCGCACTATTCAGATTCTGGAGGCTATGCTTCGAGTATGCATTCTTGAATTTTGTGGGTTGTGGGAGGACAAGTTGCCAATGGTGGAGTCTTCTTATAATAATAGCTATTAGGTGAGTATTAGGATAGCACATTTTCATGTGTTGTAGGTAGATCGTGTAGGTCATAACATTGTTGGGCCGACATAGGGGAGAAGGCAATTGTAGAGCCCAATCTTGTGCATGGATCTATAGATAAGGTGATTACGATTTGAAAGTGTTTGGTGACGACCCAAACATGTCAAAAGATTTACACTGACCGTAGGAGACAATCATTGTCTTTTAAGGAAGGAAACCTTGTTTTTCTTAAGATTTCACTATGAAAAGCATTGTTAATATTTGGGAAGAGTGGGAAACTATCGCTATATTTCATAGGATCGTTCATGATCCTTGAGAGGATTGGAAAGGTGGTGTATAGCCCGCCTAGTTTATTGTCAGTGCATAACATTTTCCTCGCCTCTATGTTGTGATATTATACCATATTCTAGATTAGACCGATTTAACAGTTGAGAACGATATCACCTGTGAGGAAAGGCCGGTGAGAATCCTTGATTTGAGAGAGAAGATTTTGTGAAGGAAGACCATTGCGCTTGTGAAGGTTCTTTGGCTTGATCATGGTGTTGAGGAGACCACGTGGGAATGAGAGGTCAATGTTCATGCTAAATACCTAAATTTGTTTGCTTCTTGAGTTATATGGGATTTCGGGGATGAAATCCTCTAAGGGAGTGGTTGTAGGGACCCCGCCCTTTTTTATTTTTGTTTCACATTAAAAACTAGCTTTGGTAGTTTATACATTTTTGGTTAAAATACATATTTTTGAAAAACTATTTAAATTGGAGCATGTTTTTTTTTAGATAATAGTAATTGTATATGGGTAGATATATGAGGACTATTATTGTGGGTTATTGTGGCGAGTTTTGAGGCGTTTGGACTAAAACTTAGGCCGATTTGATAAAAAAAAAAACTCAAATTTGCTCCGAGTAGGGGACCACTCGAGTGAACCCCCAAACCGCTCAAGCGGTCTAGCGTAGAAGGGGTTTTAATATATAGGGTTAGGGCATTTTACGCTATTTCAAAACTTAATTTCTCTTCCCTTCTCTCTAGAAAACACAAGAGACCTCTAAGGTTTGGTTTTGGGTGATCGTTGGAGGCCTGGGATCAATCTAGCTTGGATTTCAATGGGTGGGCGATCGATTAGGACGATGTAAGCCAGCTTTTCATCCAACATTTTCATGTTGGATCTTGTGCTTGAGCTAGGGTTTGTGTTTTGGAGGTCTTGAGTTCCAAGAGGTGGGACTTAACCTATATTTGTACTTTACTTTGTATATGAGTTGAATATTTAACAATAGACATGTCTTCATATGATTTCATGTATGAAATGTTGATTTAAAAGTCATAGGTTGATATCTTTGGGTTATAGCATAATATTGTGTTCTTGTAAGTTAGATTTGACATATATATCTTACCAATTTATGGTATATCCAGTTTGTTGGGGAAACCTAATTTAGGGTTTGAAATTCGAGGTAAACCATGGATTTTTGGCAAAATTGGAAGTTTTGATCTTAAATTGTGAAATTGATGAATCTACCATGAAATTAGTTGTCATAGTACCTTAAATAATTGATATTGCAACTATTGGGTTGATTGGAAGAAGTCATGTAACTGAACCATTAAACATTGTTTAATTGGAACCTTAACTGTAAGATTAAGGGCTTACCACGTCTGTGTTGAGCATTTGATGAGGTAAACCGTGTTCGGGTTAGACGCAGTGTGTGTATGTTTGATAAAAGGAACCAATATTGGGTTGGATTTGACATGTGTCTGACGAAAGGAACCATTTAGGGTTGGACTTACTTGTTTAAAAACCTTTGTGAGATGAACGGGTTAGTTTGACCATTGGGGCCATTTAGTTAGAGTACAAGTTATCCATCGATAAGAGACAATAAACCTATCTGCTGCCATACCTATCGGGTTAGCAACTCGTAAATGTGTGTGGTGTCCTGCCTAAGTGGAGCAAAGAGTTATGTTAGGGTAGAGTATGCTCTAGTTACTCTATAGGGACTTTCAAGACCTTGCTAGTGGTAACCAGTGGTCGAATCTATATGCTCCCTCTGCGTCGGTTCATTGTACGAATTACAGGTTGATTTGTTGTGTCCATTTCTTTGGGCATATGTGTGTGTGTGGGTTTATGTGTGTGTGAAACTCATGGGTTGTGGTAATAACTAAGGTTATTATGATGCTAATAACAATGGTTATGGAACTTGGAGTGAACCAAGGGTTGTAATGGGTATAAGGCTACATTTTTATGAATTAGCACGGGTTATGTGATAGATGATTTTTGATTGAAAATGGAGTTGCTTTCAATAAAATGGTTGTTGCATATCACATCACCATCCACAAATATCATGCATAATTCATTTATAACTTATTTTCTACAAACTATGGCTCACGTTGTTGTTGAACAATTATACAAGTGATTTGGACAAGCAAGTAGCGGATTGATTGGTCGAGTGTGGAGATCTTCCATCTTTGGGAGATTTTGTATAAGAATTCATAAATGAAGTTGTACCATCTTTTGATTATATTAATTATATATATAATTCCTTACAAATCATTGTATCTTGTTTGGGTGTCGGAACCCAGTTTATAAGGCCTTAATGCTGAGATTCACGACATGTATGCATGTGAGGATGGTGGGCTATTTTTGGGTTTATTTATCTTTTACTTTATACATTTCCTTTATATATTGAAATTATGAGAATTTAGGATTTATGATTTGGTTTTCTTTTTTATAGCGGTTTATGTTTCATAGACCATTTTTATCAAAGATTGGCTTTGGAGATCGAAATGAGTGAATGTGGGAGACTTTTCCCAACACATAGAGAAAGTTTAGGGTTTCATGCCACCTAAATCGCTGTTGCTTCACCGCTCGAGTGGTCTACCTATTTTGAGTGTTTTTGAAAATTGTGTTTGGTCCTTGGGTTTTTGGGTTTGTGTGGTTACCCTATTAAGCTCATTTAAACTCTTTTAAGGATACTTTTGGTCACAAAAGATCCGTACTCAATGGCTTAAAGTGGATTAAAAAATTTCATTTTTTAATCGTTTTATTAAAGTTAACACTTTCTAAACGTTGTTAGCTTATGATTTTTATTTATGGGTGACCCAACAACATCCAAAAATAAGTGGAGGTTGGAAGCTATCATGTTGATCCCACATAGGCTGGTCCCTTCTTGCTCGAAGTATGGTCAAAAATCTCGGTTATCAGGGAGGTCGAGAGGAGAAGAAATCAAGAATAGATATAGAACATTATGGAAGTTATTAAAGGAAAGATGGCTAGCGGGTGGTCGAATTGGTCCAGAGAACTGACCTGTCATTCTCTCTTGAGATCATGGTAAAGCCACTTTCTTCAAAATTTAAGGTGCCTCAAATGGAGCACTTCAACGGTATAAAATATCCTCTTGATCATCTAGACACCAAGAAAACCTTTATGCGTCTCCATACCATTCTAGACGCCATTATGTATAGAACCTTCCTGGTAGCGTTTGTCGTCAATACTACTAGTTTATACCAAAATCTTCACTAATGGGTAGTTAGTGGAGAGTCCGGA
>JAULLG010238846.1:0-12244 GCA_035668355.1 Sarracenia leucophylla
ACTAAATATATGAGAGAATGATCCAATACTTAATGATTGAATGTATAAAAAGGGTTACAAAGGGTCCTATTTATAGTATTTTGAAATCTCAAAATTAACAACTTCTGACATGGGGCATTCGGACAGTGAGCGTCTGGCGTCAGAACGGAATTACGTGGCGAACACGTAAGTTTCCTGAATCAGAGCATCGGGACGGTTGGGGACTGACGTCCGGACGGGGCTTGCTTGGGTGCCAAGTCAATTTCCTATTTCAGAGTTTCCTGTTTTTCTTGATCATCCGTCGGGACGGTTGGCGATATGGCATCGGGGCAGTAATGGTGTCGGGACGGTGAGTGCACAGAGTCCGGACAGTGAAGCGTTAGGGCAGTGAATGAGTAGCGTCCGGACGGGAACTGCAGGTTTTTTTTGTCTTCGTTTGGTTGTGTTGATTTTGTTGCTAAAGTGGCTATTTTGTGGCTGTTTTGCATCACTCCTCCAATTCCTATCTTATACACAAAAAACACTACAAAAATATATATTAGATAACAAAAAATTTACAAACTTGGTGTAAATTAACGGGTATAAGTCGTCACTTTTGAGTGCCGATCAATCCCCCTGAGGGAGGACTCGAGGCTCAGCATTGATGCGGTTAGCAACCACCTCGTCCATCCTTTATTGGTTGTTCTGGGGGTGGAGCTCTCTTCCCTCGTGCCTTGGGAAGTTATCACCTGGAGCCATCGGCGAGTTAACCGACTCGTTCCTATGGCTCCAACTTACACGAGAATTGATCTCATTTTGAGAGGTGTTTCTGGGCTCTTCTTGGTTCTGGAGGCGTTGAATGACCTCTGGTTTTGTAACATGATATGTTGGTGTTGTTGCATCATCCGGAACATTCCTTGAGTAAGTTTCTCGAGCCGTTGTTGCGGCAGGTTCTCCTCATGCTGGATATCTGGATTGGTCTCGCTGGCCATCGATCTAGTACGGACCATAGTGTGACTCATTGCTACCGAAAAAGGAAATTCGTTCCCACAAACGATGCCTAATGATAGCGCCTGAATCTGTTATGGTCCACTCTAAGCTCCATAGGCCTGCGAAACAAGGGAAAATCCACTAGACAGGGGCTGGAAGGGTTTCTGACGTAGCCTCTTTGACGGTTAAGTCAGATTATAGTCCCGATAGTAGAAAGCTTACGAAAGAATATTATAGTAGATTGGCGACGATTAGGGTTATCAGAGTACGTATATTTCTTCTTCGGTTACCTATAGGTTATATAGACCGTCAGAGGGGTTGACAAGTGTTTCCCTGGACCATGTGATCGTTGATTGAGATATTTCTTCCATAACCGTGTATGGAAAGTTCGGGATCTGCCTCTATCTTCAGACAAGGAGATCGTGGGGGGAAGGATATTCCTTTGTAACTGTTGTTGGAGGATTTACACGGGCACGTGTTGATAATGCTCTAGAGGTCGGGCAGTTGGTTGAGCTCCTATCACACGAAGGATCACTAAGCTGACCAATTAGGAATTGTCGATGTTTAGTAACCAGGCGGATCAACGATTGTCAAAGGTCGGTACTTATCGTATGAACGGACTGATCAGCATGGCTGATCCACGATTGTTGAAGGTGTGTTGTCGGGTGGTTTTGTTGCTGAGCGGCGGGCCCACTGATCAGGTGTGTCGCGTTTTGCCATGTTGATCATTTGGTGGGCTAGGCTTTACCTTTATAGGCTTGGGCCGGGTCCACGGTTGGTGTACATACATATCATTGGAAAATTCTTAGAAAAGGATTATGATATCCACATGAAAAATCATAGTCTTTTTATAAGAAGCCACCAAAAATTTAATTGCCCAAGTGCATGATGTTTGAAAGCATGCTACAAGGATATTACTTGGATTTGACATGAGATTTGGTCATTTAAATTTTGGGAGACATTGTCTAAGAAAGAAATGGTGTAAGGATTTCCTTCCATTGACCACCCCTTTTCAATTGTGTGAAGGACACCTTATTGGCAAACATTTTAGAAAAAAACTTACCATGAGTGGCAACTACAAGAGCAAAAGAACCTTTGGAGCACTACAATTTCTTTCCTCCTTTTGAAGAGGAAAGTCAAGCAATACACGGACCCGTTACTCCTTCATCACCATAACCGTCAAATCATAAAGATGGATCATCATCATCATCAGAGGAAAACTCAAGTGGACGACCACACGGCATGAAGAGCTTAAAAGAACATTATAAGGTAACTAAAAATCAAAAAGGCCTCACTTTATTTTGTCTATTTTCCGATTATGAACTAATAGGTTTTGAAGGGACTATGCAAAGGAAAAGAATGAGAGAAGCCATGAATTAAGAAATTTGAGCAATCAAGAAAAATGACACATGGAGCTTCAACATGTTAATATGGCTCGGAAAAGAAAAGAAAGGCCCAAAATTTGACTCTAAAGACATGGTCCCATCTTCGGTAGCACCGAAGACTATTATTTTAGTGTCCGGAATATTGTTGCCTATGTAATTTTGTCCCCCATTTAATATTACAAATTTCATTATATTTTTTAGGAAATAAGATTGTTTTAGGAGGATAGGATTCTGATTAGATTTACGAGATCTGTAGTTATTTTTTAATTATATATAGACTTGGAAACGTTGGAGTTGGATGATCTTATTATTACTCTTCTTCATCATTCTCTAGAAATCCTAATTCTCTCTCCCCTCCATGGATTTCTATACTCTTTTGCTAAGGCTATAGGGGGAACCTCAGTGGCTTTATTATGTTTATGTTATTGACTCAATAATGATTTTTATTACAAGGTTAGTGTGATTAATTGATTTATATATTTTGTTTGGGAAAAAGTTTTTATTCTATAAAATCCATTGTTTTAGTGTTGATTTCGGGCACAGTAAAAGTTCTTGATTCCCTCCGAATCAAATAAGTGGAATTTTTATTGTCCAAATTGATTAATCTAATTAACTTATCTTCAAAGTAATTTTTTTATAAAATAACTGTTTTACCTTCCTATAGGAGACACCTTTCGTGTAGTTCTCATTTGAGTTGTACAAATTGAATTGATAAAATAATATATTAAAAATATTAGTGCCTTTCTCATTTAATCACATTAGTTTATTTTATTCGACTAAAAATCTCAAATCCTATCAAAAAATCTGAAGAAAACAAGAACAAGAAATTGAAAGAAATATTGCAGAAACAATCAATCTGATATCATTCCATAATATCGCTTAGAAACGGTTTACATCTTATATATAGTCCACTAATACTACAACTAAATACAATTGTAAAGCACTAACTATCTAACTAACTAACTAACTAAGCTTCAATAGCTTGTACCCTCTCAGGTACAACGATGACTGCATACAAGGGAAGCACGGGTGTTGGTCTGTTATCAACAATTGGCTTTGGTCTATTATCAGCTCCCCTCAAGCTGTTGATAGGGATTGAACATATCAAGAGCTTGTGACGCAAATAGTGGATTCTGGAAACAGATAATGGATTAGTAAAAATGTTAGCCACCTGATCAATTGTAGGAACATATTTGAGAATCAAAGACTAGGACACAACCTTGTCACAAACAAAGTGATAATAAACCTCTCTATGCTTAGATCGGGCATGAGACACAAGCTTCGAAGCTAACGGAAGAGCAGCACTATTATCACACCATAAAGTGGGAATTTGAGGAGACAAATATAGATCCTTAAGAAGCATAGTAAGCTAAGTTAATTCAGTCGTGGCATGAGCTAAAGCCATGTACTCTGCTTCGGCTGATGATCTAAACACCATGGGTTGCTTTTTAGTTGACCAAGAGATCAAGTTAAAGCCAAGATAAAGGCAGTAACCAGAAGTAGACCTTCTGTCAATAACATCCCCAGCCCATTTCGAGTCCGAAAAGACAGTAAGAGCAAAGGAGCTGGGCCGAAACAGCAAACCATGACTTAAAGTCCCCTGTATGTACCGAAAAATGCGCTTTACTGCAATAAAATGACCATTGGTAGGATTGTGCATATGTTGACACACATGGTTAATACTAAGAGCAATATATAGCCGGGTTAGAGTGAGATATTCCAAAGCACCCACAAGACTCCTATAAAGAACTGGATCAGAAAATGGCAGTTGATCACCTTGTTTAGGAACCGATTTAGGAGATTGAGGAGAAGGGGAAGACTTGAAATTGGATAAGCCAGCTTTATGAATGATAGAGGCAACATAAATGTGTTGAGATGGAAAATAACCCTCTGGCTGAGAAGTGATAAAGATACCAAGAAAATATGAGACATCCCCTAGCTCCTTCATTGAAAAAGCTTTATGCATTTGAGTTAATAAGTTCGTGATATGAACAGTGTCATTGCCAGTTAACAAAATGTCATCAACATAGACCAAGAGAATTGTTATTGTTGTGGATGTCTTGTAAACAAATAAAGAGGGATCATTATAACTATTTTTGAATCCTTGTTTGAGAAGAAAGTTAGAGAAGGTGGAATACTAAGCTCTAAGAGCTTGCTTAAGACCATAAATAGCTTTATGAAGCTTGCAAACATGTGGCGGAAATTGAGTGTCAACAAAACCTTCAGGTTGAGCCATATACGCTTCATCATCAAGTACATCATACAAAAATCCATTTGAAATATCCAGGTGTTAAATAGCCTAATTAAAGTGTAAAGCCATAGGTAAGATGACATGAATAGTCGGTTAGTTAGCAACCGGACTAAAGGTATCATGAAAATCAACACCTAGTTCCTCGAGAAAACCTTTAGCAAAAAGACGTGCCTTGTATCGAGCCACAGATCCATATGAATTGCGCTTAAGCTTATAGACCCACTTACACCCAATTACATTCTTGTGGGATGGAGCTGGAACTAAAGACCAAGTGTGTTGTCAAGCTAGAGAAGAAAATTCCTCCTGCATTGCTACCACCTAGTTGGGAGATTTAGCAGTAGCTTTATAATTGACAGGTTCTAGATCATTATCAATACTTTTAATGGAAACAATAGCAATGGAAGGAGAAGGTAATGTTTTGGATTTAGATCGAGTGATCATTGGATGTCTGTTAATAATAGGCAGATCAATGGAGATTGATTGAATGGGAATGCAATGAGCAGAAGAAAGAGGTGGAATCGATTCTCGAAGAGGTGGAATCGATTCTGGAAGTGATGAAATCGATTCTTGAAATGGTAGATTTGAGTCTTGAAGTGGTGGAATTGATCCTCGAATTGGTGGATTCAATTCTTGAAGTGGTGGAATTGATCCTCGAGTTGGTGGATTCGATTCTTGAATTGGTGGAATGGATCCTTGAATTGGTGGAATCGATCCACAAGAAGTAGCAGTAGATGAATTAGATTGAGAAAAATAACGAGAATGAGAAGTAGTAACATGCTAAAAGAAATGTGATAGGTGGGACGAAGAAAGAGGATGAGAAGAAGAAGGAAAACAGTGAGGGGAAGTTTGCTTGAAAGGAAAAATATGTTCATTAAAGACAACATGTCTGGATAAATAGACGATATTAGTGATAGGATCAAAACACTTATACCCTTTGGCTTAAGAATGATAACCAATGAACACACAAGATTTGGACTTTGGAGCTAATTTGTGAGAAGAGTATGGCTTCAACCAAGCAATGCATTGACAACCGAAAATTTTGAGAAGATTATAATTGGGAGGTTCCTTGAACAACACTTCAAAAGGACTATGATTTGCTAACTTGGTGCTAGGCAATTTGTTAATAAGATGAACAACAGTAGCAATGGCCTCAAAGCAAAATTGTTAGGGTTAAGCAACTTGATGCATGAGACCAATTGCAGTTTCTGTTATATATCTATATTTTCTTTCAGCAATCCCATTTTGTGGAGGAGTATATGGACAACTATATTGCAAAATTATTCCTTTGGAAGTATGAAAATTATGCATATTTTTGTTTATATTCTCTGATCCACAATCAGTACGAAATACTTGAATAGACTTGCTGAATTGATTTTGAAAGTAGGCAACAAACTCAATTGCTTTATGGAATACTTCACTCTTGTATTGCAAAGGATAAATCAAAGAAAAGCGACTATAGTGATCAACAAACAACAAATAGTATTTAGTGGGAGTTCCAACTGCTGAAAATGGTCCCCAAAGATCACTATGTATCAAAGAACCAGGTTTATTTCTCACACTAACAGAGTGTTCAAAGGGTAAGCGATGACTTTTAGAAACAGAACAATGTTCACATACGACTTTATTTGATGGAAAGAAAGTTAAAGAAGAAGTTAGTTGCGGAATCTTGTCAAAGGAAGGGTGATCCAAATGAGAATGCCAAGTTGTGGCAGCAGTAGTCTGTCTTGTACCGATGCTTGCCCATGCTTTTAGATGCCAAGTTGTCTTTGACTTGATTGAAGGTTTAAGATGATAAAGGCCATTCACATTAGAACCTTGGTGAAGAATTCTTTTCGAAATTTTTTCCTGAATGACAAATGAACCATAATCAAAGATAACTATACAATTGTTATCTGTGGTAAATTGTTGAATGGAGATGAGATTGGATGCAATACTGGGTACATGAAGAACATTCTTGAGTTAAAAAGAAGTTCAAGGCATTGATAAGACACTATTACCTGTATGAGCAATTGGTAAAACTGTGCCATCTCCTTCCATAACATTTTCGTGACCTTGATAAGGTTGAAAAACTTACAAGTTTCTGAGATCATTAGTAATGTGATCAGTTTAATCTGAGTCTAAGTACAAAATTGGTGGATTTGTAGAGGAGTTTGCAAGTAGTGGCTGTCCAAGCTTCAGGCGTATTGGAAGTTTGATCTTGACCAGTTGTTGAAGGAATTCAGAACCAACAGTCTACAGCAGAATGTCCTATTTTACCACATATTTGACAAACAATTGGATTAAATTGATTCGATCATGAATGAAATTAATTCGATCCTTAAGGAAACGGATTTGATCCTTAATTAAGTTCATTCGATCCAGGATGAAACTGATTCGATCCTTGCTTAAAGTGATTCGATCTTTGACCTGGCCTACCTCCACATCTCCTATAACCTTTGTAAT
Source organism: Sarracenia leucophylla (assembly GCA_035668355.1). Taxonomy (NCBI): domain Eukaryota; kingdom Viridiplantae; phylum Streptophyta; class Magnoliopsida; order Ericales; family Sarraceniaceae; genus Sarracenia; species Sarracenia leucophylla. The sequence goes on from JAULLG010238846.1 coordinate 7,027, forward strand.
TCAAATTTCTTCCTCGATATCCTCTTGAAGGAAATCTCCCTCGAGATTGTCCAATGCTAAAATTTTTATGAGTAAAATTTGAAGATGTTGCAAAAGCAAGATTCAAATCATTCACTTATGAAAACTGTGAATTAACATGTTCAACATGAATACCTTCAGAACACAGTTGAGCAGATAATTCTTCCAACGTCATTATGTTTGGAGAATTTCTAATTGGTGTTTTGAAAGCATTATATTCATCTGGAAGACCATTTAGGATTATTAAGATCAAATCTTCAGTATCAATTTGAGCAGAAGCTAAATCAAGCAAATCAACAATTTCATTAATCTCTGATAGATATTGTTCCATCGTCTTAGAGGATTTCTTGACATTGTGTAATTTGATTTTTAGCTGTTGAATGGGTGATCTAGAAATTGAGGAAAATTTCTTACGTAGACAGATCCATAGCTTATGGCAATTTTTGCATGTTAGAATACTCGTATAGACAGGGGAGACAATGTTCCTGCGATGCAACTAAGTAGATGAGCATCGATTACCTTCCATGTAATAGCTTTTGGGTTCTCTTGTTCTTTATTTGCCGCGTCTAAGATCTTCAAATGAGGGCATGTTATCGATCCATCTACATATCCAATGAATCATGTAGCTTGCAAGATATTCTGCACCTGACTTCGCCAAACAATATAATTGGTTTAATCTAATTTCACTATTATAAAGGAGTTCAAAGTTCATATAAGAAGTGTTAAGATAGATGGTAATGAAGACGAAGATGATGAAGAAGAGGACGATGCCATTCTCACAAGAGATTGGCTCTAATACCATGAAGAAAACAAAAACAAGAAACTGAAAGAAATATTACTGAGAAACTCAATCTGATATCGTTCCATAATATCACTTAGAAATAGTTTACATCTTATACAAAGTCCACTAATACTACAACTAATTACAGTTGTAAACCGCTAACTATCTAAGTAACTAACTATGCTTCAATAGCTTGTACCCTCTCAAGTACAACGACGACTGCATACAAAGGAAGCAACTTGTGTTGGTCTGTTATCAGTAATTGGCTTTGGTCTGTTACCAATTTCCAATCAATTTTATATTTTATTATTTTCATCATTATGTGCCTTGAAATATATCAATCCTTTTTATTCAACCACGGATTCACTTAGATATATTATTCTGCGATATCATGGACTTAGGATTGTATCATTAATGTTGCACCAGTATACAAGGTTTAATAAAATGCTAAAGGAGAGGTGGAAAATACAAAACAAGACCCTTGGCTAAGGGATACAACTAATGCGTCAGCATTGATTATGATGAGGTACTTGCTTTCCTTGCTAACTTAAAAACTATAAGATTATTAATTTCCTTAGTTGCATAAAATAATCGGAAACTTTATTAATTGGATGTTAAATATGCTTTATTGAATGGATTTCTCAAAGAAGAGGTTTACATAGAGCAGCCCATGGGCTATGTGGTGAAAGGGCAAAAAAATGAAGTCTTGCCACTCAAAACTCCTCCGACACGAGTCCTAGTCATTGCTCTGTGGTCCGTTTCCCAGCTTCATTTAGACTAAAAAGGGCATTATATGGCATAAAACAAGCACTAAGGGTATGAAATAGTATAATTGATAAAAACTTTCAAGAAAATAATTTTACAAAATGCCCTCATAAACATGCTTTTTACACTAAATTAGAAAATGGAGATATTTTGTTAGTGTACTTGTATGTAGATGATTTAATCCTCATTGGTAATAATCCAAGAATGTTTGAAAAATTCAAGAAAGTAATGACCCGAGATTTTGACATGACAGACACTGGACTTATGTAGTATTACCTTGGAATAGAAGTCAAAAAATGAAAGATGGGATTTTCTTGACAAGGCTACGCAAAAGAAGTACTAGAGAAACAATATGAGTGATTGCAAGCCAATAAGCACACCTGTAGAACACAAAATCAAGTTGACAAGGCATGATGATGGAGAAAAATGATAGAGGTACTAATGGTACAGCATATCAAGCTATAACAGCAGATTTGAGCTTAGCAACTATGGCACGTAATAGCAGCGGCAATAGCAGGAAACTTGGGATTATTAGTATGGCAAGTAGTAACAACAGCAATAGAAACCTAGAGTACCAAGTAAGGCCGACTATAGCATCAAAATGTAACAGCAGCATCAAGTCTAGGCATAGCAATGCATTATGCCAAGTATCACAATAAAGCAGTAAGGACAATAGCAGAAGAAAAACATAGTAGAGGCCAAAACAAAGCAAAGTAGTAAGCACAGCAGAAACTATGCACATCAGAGATCAATAACATATCAGTGATGGTTGCGTCAGCTTAGTAACATAATATGCAAGTAGTTAGTTAGTTATCAGTATAAGATAATAGGCTTGTATTACAAGAACACACAAAATTAAAAAATTCAAGACTTTTCCCATCTTCAAAAGGATCATGATCTTCTTCATGGTATCAGAGCTAAGTATCTCCTACAAGAATGGCTTCCCCATCTACGAGTTTATCTCTCCCTGCAAGCCTCAACATGTTAATCTCGAATATGAGCGCATTTGTTACTATGAAGTTATAAGCGACAAATTACGTCATCTGGCACAACATGATGCAGAATATACTTCAGGAAACTGATCTTATTAGATGTGTGGATGGCTCAGTTTCATATCCTCCATTGATGATTTTTGAATGAGTTCAATAAAGAAGTATGCAATCCGCATGCACTTAGATGGAAGGTGATTGATTCTTATCTCTTAAGCTATATAACAACTACTCTATCACCATCGATTTACACTACTATTATTTTATGTAAGCATAGAATTGAAGTTTAGATGAATGTAAGCAATAAATATACTTTGATGTGTCGATCTCACGTTCAACAACTCAAAATCAAATTAAACAATGTTCAAAAGACCAACAAATCAATAGAGCAATATCATAGCGAAGAAAGCAAATTGTTGATTCATTATCTCTTGCGTCTGTAACTATGGATGATGAAGATTTAATTCTCATAGTTCTTAATGAACTCCCTGAGGAATATAATGCATTCAAGACCATGATAAAGGCTATGTCAAGAAATATCAAAATTAAAGAACTTTCATCACTATTCTGTTCTAAAGCACTGCATATTGAGAAAGCAAATTCACATCCTGCAAGTTATATGAGTGTGGCAATCATAGCTGCACCAAATCAATACACAAATATGAAAGATTTTAATAAAAGAGGACGTGGTTCCTATATAGGCTACCGAGGAAGGCAACTCAATTATAGAGGTCATAGAGGAGGAAGAAAGTTTCATCAGGGATAACAGAATCATAGTTAACATCAATTCATTCCAACCTCTCAAACTTGACCAATAATATTCAGATTTGTGGAAAGCCGAATCATTCAGCTATCGATTGTTGGTACAAATTGGATGCCATTCTACCAAATTCAAGGCCTACATCCTTAACAAACTCCTCAAATTCACAGCATAAAGTCTATACTTCAATATCTAGTGCACAACCATCTCAAAACTGGAGTTTTGATTCTGCAACCATAGAACATATTACTCATGACTTGGGGAATCTTCAAATGTATCAACCATATAATGGTCATGATCAAGTCACCATAGTCGATGGTTCTTATGTTCCTATTACCCACACAAGTAAAAGAATATTGCCAATTCCTAATTCATTCTTCTATTTAGGCAAAATTCTGCATGTACCATCAATGACCTCAAATCTTCTCTCCGTACAGAAATTCACAAAGGATAACAATTGTGTTATCATTTTTTACTCTGATTTCTTATTGATACATGACAAAACCACAAAGCAGGTCCTGCATAGAGAATCAATTGCTCATGGTTTGTATCAAATTTCATCTTCCAAGCATACTCCTTCTACAGCAAGTCATGCCTTGCTGACCACCAATTCCTCTGCACCATCTTCAGTTGCATCATCTTCAATTGTTTCGAAACGGCATAGTTGATTAGGACATCCATCTTTCAATAAATTTAAGTTTGTTGCAAAACATCTAAACATACATGTTAAGCATGAACCTTATATTCACGGTTCTATGGGCAAGACTCACAAGCTACCATTTTCTTTGTCCAATACTACTGAAAATAAACCAGGTGCACTGATTCACAGTGATATGTGGGGGCCATTTAATTACTCATTGTCTAGATTTCGATAATACTTGTTGTCGATTGATGATTTTAGAAAATTCTTTTGTTTATATCCAATTTGTTACTAAAGTGAAGTCTTGTCCATATTTAATGAGTTTGTTGCTTATTTCGAAAACCAATTCCAGACCAAAATTCAGAAATTCAGAATTGATGGAGGAACCAAATTTCTGAATAAGCAAATGCAGTTTTTCTTAAAACCAAAGGGATCTTAGATCAATATACTTGTCCTTACACACCTCCACAAAATGGAGTTACAGAAAGAAGCATCGACATATCAATGAAACATCTGTTATATTACTAAATCAGTTCTTCATTCCTTTTAAATTCTAGTTCGAAGCTGTTGCCATAGATACTTATCTCATTTACATGCTTCTTTCCTCTCATTTAGTTAACAAATCTCCTTTTGAAATTCTATTCAATCAACTTCCTGATTAAAATTTTCTCAAAATATTTGGTTGCTAATGTTTCTCATGGCTTTTACCTAATAGACCTCATAAACTAGCACCAAAATCATCACCTTGTATATTCATTGGATATCATCCAACAACCAAAGGATATCAGTGTCTTGAACCTAAATCTGGAAAAATTTAACTTTCTTGTCATGTCATTTTCAATAAGTCTAATTTTCCTTTTGCTGACAAAAATCTTCTCAATACAACCATTCATTCTTCACTATAGCCCTCTCATGAATTTGCACAATTCTTTGGCCTTCACCCTCCAGTGATACTTTATCCACTACAATGTCTTTGTCACCTAATCATGACTCAACGACAAATTCTCCTTTAATTTCATCTTCATCAAGATCTGGTCAATCTATACCTAGACTTGTAACTACATCCTCTAGTGTAACTTTCGCTTAGTCGTTAATCATGTGTCATAAGTTTATTTTATTTATTTTACCAAGATCTACTACTAACTGGGTAGATAGCAAGTAGTCCAGGGTCGATCCCACGAGAAAAGGAGCTATTTTTGTTAAGAAACAGGATTTTATTTAAATTATTATATCTAAAAATAAAATGAGTAAATTTTGGATTTTGA
>JAULLG010239942.1:0-18381 GCA_035668355.1 Sarracenia leucophylla
TGGACACCGTCTCTAGTTGAGGCTCCTTCTCGTTGTTGGTTTCTTCTCACACACCAATCCTCAAACTTGCAAAAAATATGCAAAGGGGAGAGAGGAGAGGCCGGCTGCTAGGGCTATAACATAGCACCAAAAAATTCTCTTATATTTTTATATATCTTCTCCTTTTATGATATTTATTGACATGTATATATATTTAGAGATATATATATCTCTTCCAAATATATTATACATAATATACACATAAAATAATATATATAAATATACCATTAGGGGGCGGCCATAAGGGGAAGGAGAGAGAGAGAATTATTCTCTTCCTGAAAATTTTCCATCATATACTATCCTTCGTAAAAATTTGCCCCCAAGATATATGTAAATATATCCTAGAAAAATTATTTAGGAAAATATAATTCCCTAGGGTCGGCTACCTAGGGATTAAATCCACAGGTGTGCCAAATTCCAAAAATGCCCCTGATTATTTAATTTAACATGTCGATCGTCCCGACGAAAGAATCAAAGATCGAATTAAATTAAATAATAATCAAAACCAATAAGAAATATTCCCCGCATATAATCGGGCTATGTGAGGGATCACGAGGAAGTATAGGATTCGGGCTAACCATACGAGAAGACCAGATATCTCTAACTCAATCCATGAGTTAGATCCTATTTTGTACGAACGAAGACTTATTCCACTAAAGGTCTTGATTGAACTCCTGGCCCCAAACTCGATTTGTGTCTCGAGTTTCCAATTATCAAATGCACTGTAGTCTCCCCACGTTTAATAAATGGATTCCTGATAATCAATTAGGTTACTGAAAACCCGGTTCGAAAATGCTCTTTTCCTCACACCCGCATCGCTTAACTTCTTGAGTATGCCGGATCAAAGCACTGCGCATTATCCGAATATGATTCAATCAATCATGTCGGGATTAAGAGTATATGCTATACATGATAATATAGGATGTAGATCAATTCATGTAGTCAGTATAGAATTGATCATCCTAATGATCCTACACAATACACTCCCAGTGTACTAGCACATCGAGCTCGGACATCAAATTCCCAGACCGAAATTCGAGCCGTCCGACGTAGCCAAGAGCAGCTACTCAAAAGTTGTGCTACAATCGTACCAATGGATTGTTCAGGTCCATTGCGATTGTGATCCTACCTGTATATTTTGTCAGAACCTTTGACCCAATGGATATGAATAATACACACAATGGATATGAAACAGTAAATGCAAATACATCTCAATTGTTTCTCATTAATATTCCAGGGATCCTAGATAATAAAAATACATAAAAGCATGGCTTTTAAGTATATTACCCAAACAATCTCCCACTTATACTCAAAGCCATGCAAGCACACATCTAACACCTAACCCCTCTACGTGGTTATCAAAGACTTCTGAGAAAACGCCTTTGTAAAAGGATCCGCTAGGTTCTCCACATATGCCATTTTGGAAACGACCACGTCTCCCCACTGTACTATCTCCCGGATGATATGATACTTCCTCTCTATGTGCTTCCCCTTTTTGTGAACTCGAGGTTCCTTCGAGTTCGCGACTGGCCCACTGTTGTCACAATAGAGTACAATGGGCGATCGCACTGAAGGTACCACATCCAAGTCCAGTAAGAAGTTCCTGAGCCAAATTGCTTCCTTAGTTGCATCTGAAGCTACAACATATTCGACCTCCATGGTAGAGTTAGCAATAAGAGACTGCTTGACCCTCCTCCAACCGATGGCTCCTCCTCCCAAGGTAAACACATAACCCGAGGTGGACCTCCTAGAATCGCTATCAGTCTGGAAATCAGAGTCAGTGTACCCCTAGGGTACAAGCCTATCTTCCTGGTACACCAACATATACTCCCTAGTCCTTTTCAGGTACTTGAGTATATTCGTGATCGCAGTCCAATGCTCTTCCCCTGGATTAGACTGATATCTACTAACCATGCTAACGACATAAAAGATATCGGGTCTAATGCAGAGCATGGCATACATGAGACTCCCTACTACCGAAGCATAAGGGATACCTCTCATCCTCTCTATCTCCTGGAATATTCTAGGACACTAATCCCTAGATAGAGTAATTCCATGTCTAAAAGGAAGAAATCCTTTCTTGGAATTTTTCATGCCAAAACGAGCAATTATCAAGTCAATATACTAGGTTTGGGATAAGCCCAACATCCTACATGATCGATCTCATATGAGGTTGATCCCAAGGATTTGGCCCGCTTCTCCCAAGTCCTTCATGTCAAATTGACTTGATAACCATACCTTTACTGAAGATAACAACCCTACATCATTGCCGGTTAATAGAATGTCATCAACATAGATGGCTAGAAACACTACCTTATCTCTATCGCGCTTCCAGTACACACAATATTCGGTAGGACACTGATCGAAACCGAAGCTTTTGATTGCCTGGTCAAATCGAGTATTCCAGGATCTTGATGCTTATTTAAGTCCATAATTGGATCTATTAAGCTTGCACAACATGTGCTCCTGGCCCTTTGCTATGAACTCGTCTGGTTACATCATATAGGCACTCTCGTCAAGACTTCCGTTAAGGAATGCCGTCTTGACTTAAGCGTTGTTGAATTAGCCCAGCCCATTCAAGTTTAAGAACCTCACACATTATCATTTTGTTACTCCCCTATTGTTTATTGATTTTTTTTCTCCATGGTTTGTTATTCTTTTAGATTAGAAAAGTGACATGCAATAGCAATGTGTAGAAAATAAAATTTGCTGAAATTAAACAAATTATAATATTTTTGAATTAAATTTACCAAATTCTCTTTGGGATTAGTGTTTCATAGGTGTTTGAGTCGTTCACTTTGGTTCTTGTTTTGGGAGCTTAGACCTATCCATGTCCAATACTCTTGTGGGTATAAAGTGCTAATTTCGTTTCTATTGCTTGAAGAAATGCTTGGTTCAATATATGCGGAAGTCACATAGTGTTATCTAATATCATACCACCAAACACGCTCCCACACTCCCTCATTTGGATTCAATTTGGAGTGTTGCACAAGGCTATAGATTTTGACGTTGACATATACCAAAATGATAACTGAGTTATTTCAGAATCCGATTTCCAAGTATTTGGTCCTAAAAGGAATGTAGGGCATTGAAGAGAATTACAGTATTAAGTCAAAAACTCAAGAGATTAGCCCTAGTAAAATGTAAAAACATGTTTAAGGCTATTGTTAATGCTCCAAATTTACATTCGTTTGAATATACAGATGATGAAATATTTTGTTTTTTCATGGGAGATCCAAAATTACAGAAAGCCAAGCTTTATTTTGAATAAATGAGAAAAGATGGATTTGAATATCCCACTGAAGAACTCATTTTGTGGTTAAGTAAGTTTCAAAAATTTCTTGAAAAGTTTAAGCAATTCAATAATCTAAAAGTGGTTGTAAAAAACAATAAGGCCATGCTATAGTTGATATTGGGCTGCTCGATAAATTAATAAGTTGAGCATTCAATATCTAACATGATTAGAAACCATAAACAAATCAAGGGTTGCTAGTATTTCCTTCCATGAAGGTTGTAAAGGTTGATTTGAGAGCAATAATGGTGATTCCATAGCCATGCTCATTGTTGGGACACTACTTAGAATAGGTGGTGTACGCTCATGGTTGAGACACTGCTCAGAACAGGTGATGTGATGTTCTGGCTCTTCAAGGTAATCCCAAGTCCTTGGCTCAACACTGAAGAACATTGTCGTTATTGGCGAAATGTAACATCCCGACCTAAACCAATAAATAATATAATATGGAATTATCCAAATATCGGATACCGGATCTCATGCCGAATATTTATTTCTTTAAAACACCGATTTAAGAAGAATAAGAATATTTTTCTTATTAAGTAATTTTGGGGAAAACGTTGAAAAATATTCTAACTCCTGAAATCTTTAGAAATTTTGGCAGAGTTTCCCCTATTTTTGGACCTTCCCGAAATGGGCAATGGCCTATAAACGAGGTACCTGAACATATAAATAACAACAATCCGTATCTGCGGTAAATCTAACTCTAACAAGCCGATGTTAGGCACACAACACTATTCTAAGCTACAACGGGTTACAACAAGCCGTTATTCGGCACAACTATACAACTAGCCACCACGTGGCACACATCTCAAGATATAAAAAAAAGGGGCGGCCCTTAGGCACTCACAACCCATAAGTAATAAAAATACCAAATATAACGTTAAATCACAAATTCAATGTAAACAACAGAAAACTAACTTATTTTGCATCCTAAAAATCCTAAGCCCGAAGAAGGCACAAAATCCTATAATCTCACAATTTATCAAAACTAAGCAATAAACCCACAACAAAATCTCTAATAAGATATAAGTCTACTAAACAAGCCAACAAGCACTGAATGGAAAAAAGTTTTCAAGTAACTAGGGTTCGAAGCCCGAAATCTACTAATTAATTTGATTTATATTTATAAAACTCAAAAACATAAAACTACCCTTACGTAAAGCAGGTAAAGTTCATTAGTAGGTCGATTCCTACCTCGTAACCAAGACGACACTGGAAGTCAAGTCCAATTCGTAGTTGCTCCAAGCCAGTCCCAGAAATAGCATCGAACTGCCCAAAACAAAGTTACCAACTTGTGGATTAATTAAGGAGGGCTAACACCGCCAGGCCCAAAAATTACCAAATCTTAATCATAGGCTATATTCTACATCAATAACCCAGAATTGGAGTCAATTTCACAAAATCAACTCCCTAAGGCCAAAACCCTCCAATTAGCCCCAAATCCGACCTAAAAACTCCACTTCTCCAAAACTGAAATCAATAACATCAAAATGATCCTAGTAAGCTTAGGAGCTTAGATCTAAGTTCAATTTCATGATTCAAAACCCAGAACATGATCAAAAACCCAAAAATCTGAAACTCCCTTCCGTCGGGCTCAACAAGCCCTAGCTTTCCATCGATCAGAAAACTTCGCTAATAATCAAAAATAAATTACTAGCAATGTTCTAGAGGGCTATATGATTACCTTGGATGAAGTAATCGGAAGAAAATGAGCCAAATCGATGCTCGAATCGACCGCCGAAGTTCGTCGGAGTAGCGTGCTCCAACCCCCTGTTTCCACCACTGTTTTCCGCCGATTTTCTTCCTTGGCCGGCGCCGCTGGTGGCGCGACGGAGGTCGGTGGAGGTCGCCAGTGGTGGCCGAAGGTGGCGCCGCCTCCCTTCTCTTTCCCTTCTTCCCCGAGCTCTCTCTACCGTGCTCTCTCACTCGCTCGTGTTCTCTGGTCGCGGGGGTAGTGACTGGAAGATGTTTGTTTTTATTTTTTTATATAAAACCTTTTTAATAAAACAATAGTGTATATATATATATATATATATATATATATACAACCATACACCAAAACGATTTAACAAAAATTTCATTTTTGTTAACTGAAAAAAAAATTTCGTACCCGCTTTTAAAAAAATTATTTATTAATTAAAAAGCTAAATTACCAAAATCTCCAAAAATTTTATTTTAAATTTTTAAATCGCACCGTTAAATAGTTACTTAAATAACCTTTTAATTTTGTCAAAACCACAAAACTTTTATTCCCATCATTTAAAATTAAGATTATTATTTTCTTTTGACTTTAAATAATTAGAAAAAGTCATTGTCGTTACACTATCCTACCTCAATGGAAGCTAAGAAATCCAAGGTGTCTCCCAAATCACGCTCCAAACAAAACCCTTGTCCCTAAATCAAGGAAATGGTTTATAAGAATCCAAAAAGGAAGAAGAGGGGAAGGATTTTGGAGGTTTAAAGTGTTTAAGATGATTGGACTTACCAAACAAGGCCTTAACTACTCCTCAAGATCACCACAAGTTGAGGAACTTCCTTCCCTTCGAAGCCTTGGGCGTGAGGAATGAGGGAGATAAGAGAAAAAATGCAAAATACCATGTCTCGGGTCAATATTAAAAAAAAATTTGCTATTGTCGCTCGAGCGACCCCCTGTTGTGAGGTCCAATACGAAAATTTTAGAATCGGGTCCGTTTCCATTCCAACTGTCCCCGAACCAAGCCCGACACCTCGGAACAATATTCTTGAGATTTTAAAATCGACGGCAACATCATGGGATCTCGAATTAATATTCAAATTTAAATAGTTTTAAGCTTTTAACTAGTTTAAAAAAATACTTTAGTATTTTAAATAAAGAGTTTTAATTCAAATGGTCCATGATATTACAACATCCCCCAGTTAGGAGATTTTGTCTCTGGAATCAACGTACCTCATGAAATAAATTACTCTGGATATCTATCTCGGACGAAAGACTCCCTCACTCAGGTTGCCTCATTCGTTCCACGGTGTTGTCATAAAATCTTAACATATGATATAGTCTTGCCTCGCAAGACCTGCTCCCTGGTATCAAGTATCTGAATGGGTCTCTTATCATATGTGGCATCCTCATCAACTCTGAGATCTGTCCAGTCAAGTATGTGTGAGGGGTCTTGTTCATATTTTTGTAACATGGATATGTGAAAAATGTCCTGAATGTATGATAGTTGTGGTGGTATGGCCAGACGATACCCACCCGCCCCAATTCGTTCCTCGATGAGGAATGGTCTAATAAACCATGGAGACAACTTACTACTCCTTCCGAATCGTATTTCTCCGGTGCGTGGAGAGATCCGAAGAAAAACATGATCTCCCACCTCAAATTCTAAAGGTCATCGTCTCTTGTCCGCATAACATTTCTGATGATTTTGCGCTACGATTAAACGATGCCGAATAACTGCTACCTTTTCTATTGTTTCTCTCACCAATTCTGGCCCCGACAAACTGGAATCTCCCACATCAGCCCAACACATAGGCGATCTGCAAGGCCTACCATTTAATGCTTCAAAGGGTGCCATCTATATGCTCGATTGGTAACTGTTGTTATATATGAATCCAACCAATGGTAGGTGGTCCTCCCATGTTCTCTGAAGTCCAATACATATGCTCATAACATATCTTCTAAAATTTGTATCGTACACTCGGATTAGCATCAGTCTGTGGATGTAATACAGTACTAAATAGTAAATTGGTCCTTGTGGCCTCTTGCAAGTCTCTCCAAAAGTAGGACGTGAAACGCGGGACTCTGTTGGATAAAGTAGAAACTAGTACGCTATGAAGACGAACAATCTCATCAAGATATATACGACCCAACCTGACCATCAAAAATTTCAAACTAATTGGCAGGAGATGGGCTGATTTAGTCAATCTATCTACGATAACCTAAACGGTATTGTGACCATGGGGCGATCTCAGTAACCCTGCCACAAAGTCTGTAGTAACATGCTCACATTTCCATTCTAACATGGGTAAGGGCTGAAGCAATCCTACTAGTCTCTGGTGTTCTGCCTTCACTTGTTGGCAAGTAAGGCATCTAGATACAAAAACTACGATATCTTTCTTCATTCCCTGCCACCAGAAGATTCTTCGAAGGTCATGATACATCTTAGGGCAACCAGGGTGCACAGCTAAGTGTGAATAATGATATTGTCTCAATTATTCATCTCGGAAACTCTCTAGTACAAAAATCCTCCCCGCAAACCGTAAGATGCCATCCTCAAATACGTCCCACTCAGGAGTTCCCTCACAGCTAGTCAACTGATCTCGATACATAAGGCCCCTGGTACCCTACCGCTGGGCCTCAATAGTCCTCTTCACAAGAGATGACTAAGAATGTACAACAAACAACATGGCGTGGTCCTCAAACTTGTCTAACTGTAAGAGCGTCTTCCACTCGATTTCCTACAAAGAGCGTCTTCCACTACATTGGCTTTCCCAAGGTGGTATTAGAGATCAAAATCATACTCGTTGAGAAACTCCATCCATTTTCACTGCCTTAAGTTTAAGTCTTTCAGCGATAAAAGATGTTTTAGACTCTTACGATCGGAATACACCTCGAACCTCTCACCATAAAGGTAGTGCCTCCACATCTTCAGGGAAAAAGCAGTAGCTGCAAGCTCTAGGTAATGGGTAGGATAATTCTACTCATGAACTTTTAGTTAACGTGATTCATAAGTTACCACACTCCCCAGCTGACGTGATCTGAACCTATGAGCGCCAAAACTTGCACTTCTCAAACATTACAAATAACCTATGATCTCTTAATAGCTGCAAGGAAATACGTAGGTGCTCCTCGTGTGCTTCTACTGAATGCGAGTATATAAGGATGTCATCGACAAATACCATGACAAACTGATCCTTGTATGGCCGAAAGATGTGATTCATCAAGTCCATAAATGTAGCTGGAGCATAAGTTAAACCAAATGGCATGACTAAGAACTCAAAATGGTAATATCTAGTACGAAAAGTAGTCTTTGAATGTCTTCTTCTCCAACTCTCACTTGATGATAGCCAGATCTCAGGTCAATCTTCAAAAAATAGGAAGATCCCCTCAACTGGTCAAACAGATTGTCACTCTCGGGCATGGGATATTGATTCTTCACCCTGACTTGATTTAGTTTACAATAATCAACACATAAATGAAGAGATTCGTCCTTCTTTTTAGCAAATAGAGCTAAAGCAACCTACAACGAGACGCTAGGTGCAATAAATCCCTTCTTTTATAATTCCTCTATTTGGGTCTTCAATTCAGCTAACTCAGCCAGAGCCAAACGGTAGGGAAGCATAGAAATAGGGGCTATCCCTAAAAGCAGATTGATACAAAACTCAACTTCACGCCGAGGTGGATGCTCGAAAAGATCGTGTGGAAACACATCGGGAAATTCACACATGGTTATAGGAAAACCATTACAAACGAACTCATGCTCATCAAGTGTAAGCATAGAGAATAAGGCACTCGGGCCCCTATCGCAAGAAGAATGACACGAAGGTACGTAACCATCATCTCAATCACCGATAAAATAGAAAGTATCTCCATTAGGAGTAGAAATGGTCTCGCGACGGTGGTCATAATCTATGTGTGCATGGAAAGAAGTCAACCAATCCATCCCATGAATGATGTCAAAGAAATCCATATATAAAATAACACGGTCGAAAACTAAGCGATGGTGTGCAATGTCAATCTCGCAAGATCTACAAACCAACCTCGACACAGCCACAACCCCTGTCGGAGTGTGTACATATAGTGTACGACCTAGCTCCTCAATCTCTAATCCAAGGGATGATGCAAAAATAGAGGATATAAAGGAATGTGACCCTCCCGTGTCTATAAGAACATGCGCATATGATTGATAAACCAAGAAGTTACCTCAAATAAATGAAGGTCCGGTAGTGGAATCTGGTGTATCTAGTACTATATGTATAGCTGTTGTACTCGACCTAGGTAGCGCATACACCCTCCCATAGGTCCCCGGTGTAGGTGGCCTCACTGACTGTGCTGAAGAAGGTCCACCCCCGGTCCTAATGGACTATGCTCCTGGACGCTGCTGGTCTGTACATGTCCCTGCCGACCCTGAGTAGCATGACCTCGTGGTGTACTCGTTGTACTCTACCCAATCTGCCCTTATGGGCAATCCTGATGAATATGCCCAGACTATCCACACTGAAAACATACAACAGAAAGTCCAGTCAGTTGTCTCCGAGGTCACTCCCTGGCCCTATGTCCCAGCTAGCTACACACAAAGCAGGGCCTATCTCCCTGGCCCGACTGCCTGAAAGACATAGTGGATGGGGCTGATGTTGTGTGTGACTACTGTTGTCGTGCTACAAAAGAAAAATATTGACCATCCCCAGATTTCCTCTTGCGCGACTGTTGTCCTGATGACTGAGTAGATCCAACTGAAGCCAGTGGCCGCCCCTCACCACTCCTCCTCGTTTTCACTACTAAACTCTACTCCACAGCAATGGCTGCCTCCACAAGGTCAATAAAAACTATCAGTCTCAAAGCTGCTACCCTATTTCTGATAGCCGGGCGTAAACCCCTCTCGAACTGCCTGGCTCCCTACACGTCAGTTGATACTACCTCCGGCGCATACTCAGACAAACATGTACGCATATGCTGATACCCGGCCACTAACATAAACCCCTGAGTAAGAGTCATAAACTAGGTGTGATAATCCTCCTTTGTCGATGCTGGAAAGTACTTGTCCAAAAATAACTTAGAGAAGATAGCCCATGTGCCGTCACCCGTCGTCTTAGCATAATTCCACCACTTATCTTCCACTCCTTGAAGTTGAATGGTTGTCAGATCAATCTTTATCGCATCTTCTATGATTCTTAGTGTACAACCAATCTTAGTGATCCTGTCAAGCCATGTTGTGGTGACCATGGGGTTTGGATCGCCGTTGAAGCTGGGCGGCAGAAGTATTAAAAAACCTCGCATTGTTATAGACATCCTAGTGTCTCGACCCGACGCACCACCCCTCTCACCCTCCACTAGTTCCCTGATGCTAGTAACCAACTCCTAAAGGACACCCAAGCCATCTACTGGTACATGGGGGTTTATTGCATCCCTCATTTCATGTGTGTCACCTACTACTGGTTCCTCTCTCATCTATTGCATATCGTCTACATTGCGACCTCGATCGTGCCCTCACCCTCGCCCCTGCCCCTGTGACATCAAGGAACTACACAAAGATGGAGGAGAAAATATCAACTCAAAATCCAAGGTCATAAACTTATCCAAAGGATAAGCGAAACAACGTCCCAAAAACCAATTGGTCAATGGTAAATCATGTTATCACATAACCACATACCAATGAGGCTTCTTAGAATGACGTCTCAATCCAAACAACTTGTCTGGATTTCCAAGTAGCACCCATTTTAAAACAGACATTTTTGCATAGTCTGCATAACAAGAGACCGCTTGAGCGGTCCCCTCCACCGCTCGAGTGGTAGTTACAGAAACAGAATATTTAACCCTGGTGCTGCAACTCCTTTTTTTATGGCTCCATATAGCCTAGAATACAACCACATTATTGAGAAGGCATGAGACAATGTTAAAGGAACTAATTGGTGAACTTTAGCAAACCTAATTTTCAAAATTTCCAACAAAAGCCGTTAAGTTTTAAGTTTGGAGACCAAAATGTACAACCAAGGTTTTTCTCATATCAACCACAATTCCATATAATGCTACAATACCTTGTCGGTTCAACCTAACAAGGATAAATATAGTATACTTCCATCCATTGAAGATTCATAAAACGAAATCCAATGTTCAAACATATAGAGTACCGAGAGGATCAATGTCAAAAGCTACCCAAATATGTATCCGAGTTCCATGCTTCATAATTACATTATTCCCAAACAAGAATACGAATTAAACAAAAGTATGTTATCAAAATGTACCCACTATGTGAGTATACAAAAGATACAAAAGTACTATCCACAACTATGAAAGTGTAATAATGTGTAAACTTCAATCTTCCATCCTAGCTTTACCTATTTCACCTGGAATTTTGTTTTAAAACAATGTGAACCGGAGCTCGTAGGATATGTAATGATCTAAGAACACATGCCTTATATGTGAAGTGGATATGCAACAATAAAGAAAATAAATAATAAGTCATGCTGAAGGGGAGTAGCACCAAATTTCGTTTTAAGGAAAACCTTTTTATTGCATATCCATCTTATCAAAATTGTTGAATACATAAATAAACTTTCTCCTTAATCAAGCTCAACCAATACAACGACTTTAGAAACTCGTAGGTTTGAAGGCTCGCATAACCACATGAAGATCCAATACAACGACTTTACAAACCTAAATGTTTGAGGGCTCGGTCAACCAAATCAAGAGGCAATACAATGACTTTACAAACTCGATGGTTTGATGGCTCATTCAACCAAATCAAGATGCAATACAATGACTTTACAAACCCAAATGTTTGAGGGCTCGCTCAACCAAATCAAGAGGGAAGACAATGACATTGCAAACCCAAAGATTTGATGCCTCGCTCAACCAAATCAAGATGAATTGGCAATTCGATCACCAACTCATAAAGACATCTTCTCACAACAGACATTGTATTCATGGAAACATAAATAATGTGGAATTGGCTTAAGGGTCCTCAAGTGCCACAAGCAAGTCCGACATAAAATATTCACTTATTCTCATCAATTTGGGTTCCCTCATGTCCCAATATCACAGGTTTAATCTCAATTCTCGATCACATAAACCAAAATGTGAATTTATACATCCAATCAAAAATACCCAAAGAAAACCCTAGTTCTTCCCTAGAACTTTCCTTTAACCAAATCAACTCCCATTCAATTGCAGGAATTTGACATTATGCAAAAATCATTCAAGAGTAACCATCAGAGCTCACAACTCAAGTTAGGGTTTTCTCATATTCGGGAAAAATCACATATATCATACTATAACAACTTATGAAAATATACAACACATACAACAAACAAACTTCAAAGATTAGTACTACCATACCTCAATGGAAGCCATGAAATCCATTGTGCGTCACAAATCACGCTCCAAACAAAACCCTAGTCCCTAAATCAAGGAAATGGTTTATAAGAATCTAAAAAGAGAAGAAGAGGAGAAGGATTTTGGAGGTTTAAGCTGTTTAAGTTGATTGGACTTAACAAACAAGTCCTTAGCTACTCCCTAAGATCACCACAAGCTGAGGAACTTCCTTCCCTTCGTAGTCCTAGGCGTGAAGAATGAGAGAGACAAGAGAAAAATGAAAAATAACAAGTCTCGGGTCGATATTAAAAACCAAAATCTGCTACAGTCGCTCGAGTGACTATGGGTCCACTCGAGTGACCCCCTACTGTGAGGACCAATTCGAGAATTCTAGAATCGGACCCGTTTCCGATCCAATCGTCTCCGAAACAAACCCAACACATCAGAACAATATTCCAGAGATTTTAAAATCGATGACAACATCATGGAACCTCAAATTAATATTCAAATTTAAATAGTTTTAAACTTTTAACTAGTTTAAGAAAATATTTTAATGTTTTAAATAAAGAGGTTTAATTCGAATGGTCCATGATATTACATAATGTATGGTGGTTGTATCTTGATATTGGGTGATTTAAAGGATATCATTTTATATTGAAAACAACCCTTTGGGTTTTCCGTTTTAATTTAAAATTGTGAAATTTTGGAATTTTAGGTCGTTAGTATTTTGGTTATTCCCGGATTAAGCACAAAATCATTATGTATGTACCTTTTATTTTGCGCTTAAGGTTTTTGGGTGTTTGTGTCTAAGTCCTCCGTCCAGATCACATTTAGGAAGCCCGCTCTGATCTCTACAACGTATATGGCACCCACATACACACACACATATGCATTTATCATATCATATGCTTAAGGTGGTTTATATTTTTGCTGACTTAGAAAATTCATGACTTACCATGAATTCAAGGCACTGGCACGCGAATGGGGCACGAGAACCTTCAATCGCCTTTGAGCGTTCAAAGAACGCTTGAGCGGCATTGAACGGCAATCATTATTTGTGCCTTTCTCAATAAGTCAAGAGTTATGATATTGAAATGCTCGAAGAGTGCTCGAGTGCCTCTATTCAATGTCTTATTTTCTCTTTGTTGAGGGTTGCGTTTTTGGGGCGCCCGTAGTGCGCCCGTAGTGCACCCATAGTGCGCCCGTAGAGTGCTTGAGCTCAATGCTAAAAACCTTATTCACTCTCATTAGCACGGGCAAAGAAATCCTGTAATCTTTAACTATGCTCAAAGAGTGCTCGTGTGCCTTAAAGCGCCCATGGCGCACTCGAAGAGCACTCTAGTGCCGGTGTATTTTCCTATATAGACACAACTAAACGGCCGTTAGGGTGTGTGGGTTGGCATTATTCCCCCTCAGACGTGTAGTTCTCTTTGGCCAAACACCCACCAACCTTCAAGCATTCAATACACCATGAATGGTTGTATTCAAGTTCCTTGGACATTAATTCCACCATTAATGGTAGATTTAATATGTTACCTATAGTTTTATCCATTATCCATTAACCATCACATACATATACCTTCCTCGTTGAACACACACTTGACTGAGATAATTCGGAGCCGTCGTTGGTACGGAGATCGGGAGTGGCTCATGTGGACACTACATGATCAAGGAAGGTTCTTGGGAAGCTGCGTCAACAATACCTGAGTTAGGTGTCCATGGGTATATGGGTCAAAGTCCTTTTTTTGTATTTTAATAACCTTACTGATTTGTAGTAAAATATATGTGTGTTTGGTGCCGTGGTTTTCATCCTGAGAATTATTTTCCCTAGGGTTTCCACGTAAACCTTGTGTAATTTATGATTTTTTATTCTATGATATTTTTGTTATGGTTGGTTTGTAAAAAATCCTAACCCACTAAACATATGTTAGCTTACATAAAACATTCATTCTTTTAATTGAATAGGAAATTAATTTTTATTGGCTTCTTTTAATTAAATAGGAAATTAATTTTTATTGGCTTCTTACACATATAAGACCAGCGTCCTAAGTTGATTTTGGTATTTGCTATGAACTATTGTTCGGTTAAATATGCTTGTTTCACCAGTAGGGACAATCATTCCCTTGGAAGAAAACTACCCATATAGTGTCCTACCACTTAGATGTCGGTCAAATACCAAGATTCCACCAAATGGTATTTGGACAACGGATTCTCCAAACACATTACAGGAGATGCATCCCTGTTGACCTCTTTTGAGGAGTGTGTAGGTGGTAATGTCACTTCTGGTGATGGGAACAAGGGGTGAATCATCGAACAAGACATCATCAGATCTCCGGGTCTCCCCAAACTAAAAGATGTATTGTACGTGTAAAGATTAAAAGCTAATCTTTTGAGTATTAGTCAATTCTGTGACAATTCCTTCAATGTCCACTTCACATGTGATGAATGCACTATACTCAACCCATCCGGTGCATGTGTCATCAAATGATCAAGATCGTCCAATAATTTCTATTGCACCAAATTTTATGCATCTAATGTATGCTATCAAGCAATTCTTAATGAATTTGATATGTGGCATCAACGACTGGGTCACATCAACAATCCTGAGATAAACAAGATCACTAGTAGAGGGTTTGTGAAAGGGATTCCTAAGTTCGATAATGGCAAGGGATTAATACGTGGAGACTATCAAATCGAAAAACAAATCTGATGCCCTCATAACCTCATAAATCTCTACTCAACAACTTAACCTCTCGAATTAATCCATGTGGATCCTATGGGTCCTATTCGCAGTGAGAGCCTTGGCGAAAAATGTTATATCCTCGTCATGTTTGATGACTCCTCAAAATACTCTTGGGTTGGCTTCCTTAAAGAAGAATCTGATCCATATGGCTGCATTAAGACTATGTAAATGGATTCAAACTGAGAAAGGCTATGCCATTTCTCGTATTCGTAGTGACCACGGAAGGAAATTTGAAAACTCTGACGTAGAAGCCTATTGCAATGAGCATGGTATTAAGCATGAATTCTCAGCTCCTTGCGCACCTCAGCAAAATAGGGTGGTTGAAAGGAAAAATAGGACCCTTCAAGAAATGGCAAGACTCATGCTACATGCCAAGAAAGTTCCTAGACACTTCTGGGCTGAAGCCGTCAATACCACCTGCTACACAATCAATCATATATATCTCATACAAGGGACCTCCCATACACGTTATGAAATATAGAACTATAAGAAGCCGAATGTTAAATATTTCAAGGTTTTCAGTACCAAGTGCTACGTCCTCTGTGATAATGAGTGTCTTAGAAAGTTCGATTCCAAAAGTGAAATAGGAATATTCTTGGGATACTCTACAACAAGTAGAGCTTACCGGGTATATAACTTGCGCACCTTGTCTCTCGTTGAGTCTGCAAATGTCATTGTGGATGATTCTTCTTTCGAATAATTTTCATCTCTAGAGGGAAATTTGTTATGAGATGTGGTAGGAGTAGACAGTGACACCTCTTTAGTTGAGAATGCTAACATCACTAACAAATTGGAGATGTCTAGTGAAATAGTACCTGAACAGTAGGGAAATGAACTCGTGACTATTCCTCAAGTGGAAGGTTCTTCGTCACATGACAAAATTATTTCCCCTTAAATTAGGGACCGCACTTCCTCGACTTCGTTATGTCCTCCTCCCACAACGCCCTCGTCAATATTTAAACTCTATCACCCCGTCGAGCAAATCATAGGGAATCCCATAGATGGTACCCTTATTGGGAGGAAAACACTCTCTGAAAATGAATTCACCTACGTGTGCTACACTTCCTCTCTTGAACCTAAAAATGTTGAAGAGGCATTCTATGACGAACACTAGGACCTCACCATGCAAGAGGAGTTACAAAAATTTGCACAAAATAACGCGTGGTACCTTTTTCCCCTACCCTCTAATTCCAATGTTATTGGAACAAAATGGGTGTTTAAAAATAAACGGGATGAACATGGTACTGCCGTGAGAAACAAGGCTCATCTTATGGCACAAGGATATTCCCATGTCAAGGGAATATACTTTTATGAAACCTTTGCACCTGTTACTTATCTTGAATCCATCCGAATACTCCTAGCCCTAGCCTACAGTCTCCGATTAAAGTTATATCAAATGGATGTAAAAAGTGTCTTCCTAAATTGTGATATTAATGAAGAAGTATAAGTGGAACAACCTTGTGGATTTGAGGATCCACACCATCCTCATCATGTCTTTCGGTTGCAGGAGGTTCTATACGGTCTGAAGCAAGCTCCACGAGCATGGTATGAGAGACTTATAGATCACCTCCTAAACTCAGGATTCATCCATGGAGGAGCTGATCATACCTTCTTTGTCAATAAAATCGAAAACAATTTACTTGTTTCTCAAATCTAGGTTGATGACAATGTCTTTAGATCGATGTCTGATGATCGCTCGCATCATTTCGATGCTCAATTGAGTCATGTATTCCATATGAGTCTCGTTTGTGAACAGAGTTACTTTTTAGGCCTACATGTTCAATAAATATCCGACGAGTGTTTTGTTTCACGGTCAGCCTATTCCCTTGACATTGTCAAGAAGTTCAGTCTTGGGTTATTCAAATCAGCTCGCACCCCGATGAGTACAAGTATTAAACTTGACAAGGATTCTGATGTAGTAGATGCTAATCCAACTCTTTATAATAACCTGATTAGGAGTCTACTGTATCTCACAACTAGCTCCTCTGATCTTTCATTCAGTATTGGGATTTGTGCACGATTTCAAGTGTCACCTAAGGAGTCACTTTTCACTATAGTCAAACTCATAATTCATTACGTAAACGGGACCTCTAGTATTAGGCTCTGGTATTGTAATGATCCAAGTGAATCATTAGCCCAATAACTTGATTAAAGAGCCTAACTGCGTGGCTTAAAATGCTTAAGCCCAAGTTATTAGTAGTAAACCACAAGTTTCATGATATATCAGACTTATTTTCTATATCCCACCGATGTGGAATGGGATATCACAATATCCTCAACTCAAAGACGCAACGTCTTCGTCGTTTGGCAAAAACTCTTCCCATATTGGGATGTGGATAGCAGCTCATTAGCAGACATAGAGTAACCCATTACTATGCACAAGGTATATAACCTCGGGGCCTCTACCCCTCTCTGGATCCTTTACTCCTTTATCCATACCACCACAGAGCCCGTCACGAGAATCAGGGTTGCCTCTGATACCATTTGTAACGACCCAACTAGACCACTAACCCAATAACTTGAATAAAGAGCCTAACCATGCGGCCCAAAAGCTTAAGCATAAGTTATTAGTACTAGACCACAAGTTTTATTATATATCAGACTTATTTTCTATATCCCACCGATGTGGAATGGGATATCACAATATCCGCAACTCAAAGACGCGACGTCCACATCGCGTATCCCAAATTATTCCCTTGCTTGGGATGTAGATAACAGCTCATTAGCATCCATAAGGTATATAATCTTGGGGCCTCTACCCCTCTCCAAAGCCTCTACTCCTCTATCCATACCACCATGGAGCCCGTCACAGGAACTAGGGTTGGCACTGATACCATTTGTAATGACCCAAGTGAACCACTAACCCAATAACTTGATTGAAGTGCCTAACAGCTGTTGGAGCCGGCGCAGCGGAAGTTAAAAAAAATCATTCTTATTTGCGCATTTTTCATGAAAATCTACGAGAATACAAGAGGGGAAGAGCATTACCGAACGAAACTTTGTTGTTAAGTTTCTAAAGATCCACGACACCGTTGAGACGACCACACGACGTTCTCACATATAACCCCCGAATGTGCTCGACTTCGGCAAGTGGCCACCGTTCTGAGACGAACCATGAGACTTCAAACACACTTGAATCCTTCTCCAACCAATGCTCAAAACAAGAACACAAGGAGAGGGGACTAGGGGCCGGCGACTTGCTCTCTTAATTAGAGATTAAGGTTTTAATTAATCCATCATAATGTATATATAGATCCTCATGCATTTTAGGAAAATTAATATAATTAATCTTCCTTA
>JAULLG010241042.1:0-12238 GCA_035668355.1 Sarracenia leucophylla
ACAATGCATACATACATCATATGAACAAATACGAATCCTAGTATGCATAACATCTCATTAGAATTCTCATTAATATTCCTAGATCCCGGATAATAAATGCATAAAAGCATGGCTTTTAAGCATACTATCCTAACATCAACCTCTTGCGAGATCGATCACGTAGGATGTTAGGCTTATCCCAAGCCCGATACATTAACTTGATTATTGCTCGTTTTGGCATAGAAAATTCCAAGAAAGGATTTCTTACTTTTAGACATGGAATTACTCTATCTAAGGATCAGTGTCCAAGAACGCCCCAGGGAGATAGAGAGGATGAGAGGTATTCCTTATGCTTCGACGGTGAGAAGTTTCATGTATGTCATGCTCTGTACTGGACCAGATATATGTTATGCCGTTGGCATGGTAAGCAGATATCAATCTAAGGGGAAGAGCATTGGACTGTGGTCAAGAATATATTCAAGACTTGAAAAGGACTAGGAAGTATATGTTAGTGTACCAGGCAGATAGTCTTGTACCTTTAGGGTACACTGACTTAGATTTCCAAGTAGATAGAGATTTTAGGAGGTCCACCTCAGGATATGTGTTTACCTTGGGAGGAGGAGCCATCAGTTGGAGGAGCGTCAAGAAATCTTGGATTACTGACTCTACCATGAAGGCCAAATATGTTGCAGCTTCAGATGCAGCTAAGGAGGCAGTTCGACTCAGGAACTTCTTATTGGACTTGGATGTGGTACCTTCAGTTCAGTTGCCCATTGTACTTTATTATGATAACAGTGGTGCGGTTGCAAACTCGGAAGAACCTAGAGTTCACAAAAAGGGAAAGCACATAGAGAAGAAGTATCATCTCATCTGGGAGATCGTGCAGCGGGGAGACGTAGTCATTTCCAAGATTGCATTTGCGGAGAACCTAGTGGATCCTTTTACGAAGGCGTTGTCTCAGAAAGTCCTTGATAACCATGTAGAAGGTTAGGTGTTAGATGTGTACCTGCATGGCTTTGAGAATAAGTGGGAGATTGTTAGGATAGTATACTTAAAAGCCATGCTTTTATGTATTTTGTTATCATTGATCCCTAGTATAATAATAAGAAACAATTGAGATGTATTTGCATTTACTATTTTCGTATCTATTTTATGTATGATTTGTGAATGCATAGTTCATATATTTTGTCCAGTATTTGACTCGGTGCATGAAGCACGGAAGATCGGATCAAACGTTCTGACAAATATACAAGTGGGCTCACAATCGCAATGGACCCGGACAATCCATTGGTACGGTTGAAGCACATCGTTATAGTAGCCGGTCTTGTCTAGGTCGAACGACTCGAATTCTAGTCTGGGAATTTGATGTTCGAGCTCGATGTGTTAGTACACTAGGAGTGTATTGAGCAAGATCATTAGGATAATCAATTCTATACTAACTATATGAATTGATCTGCATCCTATATTATCATGTATTGCACGTACTCTTAATCCCAACGTGATTGATCGAATCATGTTTAGGTAATGCACAGTTCTGAGTCACCAATGGCTGAGATCTCGATATCGAGATCTATATGACCCGTGGGTTGGGTACTGTCATTATTTGATCGATGGTTGATGATCAACTGGCGGAAACCACGTCCGACTTAGGTTAAGAAGTTCCCTCTCGTGTGCTTGGCTTATAGGCTTGACTATGCCAGAATCTTTCAAGTGGATCTTTTGATCCGGCATGTCAAAAGGATAAGCGATGCGGGTACGAGGATAAGAGGATTTTCGAACTGGGTTGTCAGTAACCTAATTCGATTATCGGGAATCCATATCTTAAATGTGGGGAGATGGCAGTGGATCTGGTAATCGGAAACTCGAGACATAATTTGAGTTTAGGGTGGGAGTTCAGTCAGGGTATTTAGTGGAATAAGTCCTGGCTCGTGCGAGAATAGACTAACTCGAGGCTTGAGTTAGGGATATCGAGTATTCTCGTACGATTAACCTGTGTCCTATACTTCCTCGTGATCCCTCACATAGCCCTCTTATACGCACGGGTTTTTGGTAGGCTTCAGTAATTTAATTTAATTCAATCGTCTCAACGGCGTCGTGGAAACATTAGAGATTTACTACAATTCTCTACATGTATTGATTTCTGTCCATGTATAGTTAGCATGTAAGGATTCATGAAAAATGAGCACCGAATAAATTTTTTAAAACCCGATACGCTTTCGCATTGATTTCCAACAGCTTTATCTGTCACGCCAATGAGAATCATTAGGGTTTTACCACTGAGGTCGATCGCTCTTCGGGCATGTCGCTAGCGCGTGGAAAACCCTACTCTCGGTAAGAAGAATATTAGATATAATGTAAGACCGCTTGAGGTCTCTTCTTGCTCTCTTCGGGTGCTTCAATATCTCAACTCTCGTCAGGAAAGAATTACGACATTTAATCATGGGTTCTCGAGCTCTATACGGGCTCTCTTCGGGCCCTCCAATGTCTCAACTCTTGGTTTATCGAGAAAGACATAAATACGTATATGCCACTTGATGCCGCTCGAACATTCTACGAACGATCGAAGGCACTACTAAGTCATAAACCCCCTTCACACAACAATGCCTAGAATCTATGTTAAGTCATAAATTCTCTAAGGCAATGATATACACAAACTACTCTAATGATATGACATGAAATGCATATGGGTGTGTGTATGTGAGTTCCATATACCTGTAAGTATCAAAGTGGGCTTGCTAAATGTAAGCAGGACTGATAACCTAGACACAAACTCGTAAAAATCTCAAACCCAAAATAGAAGGTACAGACACAATGGTTTTGTTTCACTTAACCCGGGGTATAGCTAATATAGTAACAATCTCCCCCTTTGGCATTTTCGGGACAAAGCCATACAAAAAAAAACAAAGCAGATAGAGTAAAAAAGATACAAAGAGAATAAATTACATTTAAACTCAAAGTCGAACATCCTGACCTAGAACAATATCATATCTTTAACTAACAAGTCATGTGACCCAAAAGGAGAGTTGGATCACCTATAAATTGGAAGCGAATCACCTCCAATATCTCAATTTGTATTTGAAAAGTTAACTTTTATCAAGTTAAAAATCACAGTTTAAACCATCTATTGAAATATTTTAATCAATCCAAAACCATAATTTTTAAGCCTTCACCATTGTAGTATGAAATGAGTAGAGTGGTCCATACTAAAAAGAGAAATGATGAGGTATCCCAAGGTTAAGCCTCTAATTCAAAAAAAATGGTAGTTATCTTTCTAAGTGCAAGAAATCATTTTGGCATGACCTTCGGGTATCCCATCCTCCCTAAGCATAAATAAATGTCATTGACCACCCTAATTGTTTCCAACATTCATCCATAAAGAGATATAAAGAACCATACATCTTCTAAGCATTAAATTCATAAACTTTAAATTAAAATCTTACAACCACCAAAAGTGTGCAAGATAATATCCATACCCAACAGTAAACCGAGAGTGTCTCCAAAACATGCAAATACGTGAGTTTGGCCTTATGGTCTTACATTCATCCAAAATTGAAAAGTAATATAAGTCTAATACGTTTCTCCCAACATATTCAAACATGAATAAAAGTCTACAAGCTAATATGAAATAAGTAAAGTGCATCATTATTCAAATCCCGCATCCAGATGGAGTTGGGAAGCATCAAGATATCGGTCTAGCCTTCAACAATATCCTTGTCGTTGTTACCTAGAATGTTGTTTTAAAACAACATTATGAGCCTGGGCTCGTAGGAAGAATGATAGTCAAAGATGTATGCATGTTATGCAAGGGTGATTATGCAACAATAAACAATACGTACATAACTTGAATGAAAAACTTTTTTTTCATAACCAAAATTGTTGTTTGCATAATCTTTTTGTAAAATATACTATTTTTACATTTAGGACACGTTAACAAGCAAGATTGCCACCATAGTGGCATCCATCAATGTCCAACTAGACTTCCATCCGGGTTATGACCCTCATTCGAGCCGTTCGGTTGGCCCTCATCCGAGTCATAACTCTCATCCGAGTCAAGTGGTGACTCCTATCCGAATCATGATCCTCATCCGAGCCATGTAGTTCGCCCCCATCCGAGTCATGATTCCCATCTGAGTCAAGTGATCAACCATGACCACATCTATCATCCTCAAATAATGTGCACTTAGTGTAAGAAAATAATATCATTACCCATGCAGCCACAAATAAGAATCAGCCTAGGTTCATTCATAGTCATATCATTTCGACCATCATCAACAACTCAATATTTATAACGCATGGCAAGAGTACGGTCGAATTGTACAAATAAGCCCATAAAATCACATAGGTAGTAAGGATATACTACTAATGTGAAGTCTAGCACATGAACAAGGGTAAACCTAGGTTTATCCATGCATCATCACAAACGCCATCAATCGGTCAACTATTTACATAGCTATTCCTATGTTTAATTCTATTCATATAGCACCCAATCTCATCTAATTAGCTTCGATTGCATATGAATAAAATTAATTAATTATTTTCTCCAAACCTATCCAAACTCCAAATTCCAAAAACCCTAGGATTTTATGTGATTATCATTTCCATCAATCAATAGCCAAATTAACAAGACGAAGTCATCTCTAGTAAGTTAATATGGCAAAAAGCTACTACTAATCACATAAATATTCAAAAATAAATAGGGAATTCTCGGATTTATACATGGATATGCATAAAAATAGTTCATAACATGATTAAACCATACATAGCATTGCTTTATTTAAAGATAATCATAAATCATACCTTGGAGGAGAGAAAATCTAGCAAACCAAGCAAGAAAAGCCGATCTACCACCTTCTTTCTATCTCTCTCTCTCTCTCTCTCTCTCTCTCTCTCTCTCTCTACCGACGGAACAAGTGCAGTAAAGAGAAGAGAAGAAAATAAAAAAGGGAGAAAAGAAAAAGCTTGAGATGTGGAAAAAATGGAGGAGATGAAGCAATACCGAAAAGGAAAAAAAGGTTTTCTCCCGTTTATGTGTATTTTAACACACATTTGCCGCTGTGTTTTTGCAAGCTATAGCTGTGAATCCCACTACAGGAAATTCAGTTTTTAGCAGCAGTTAAAACCGTCACTATAGAGCCCTAAAACCGCTGCTAAAGGTCTACTGCAGCGGTTTATGAACCGTCGCCCAAACCGTTGGGAGATACCCGTCGGTGAATGTATTTAGCAACGGTTTTTGAAGCCGCTGGAGCAACGATTTTTTTCGCAGCGGTGGATATTCAGACGGTTCAAGCGTTGGGAAAAACCCCCGCTGACACTTTAATAATACTCTGTAGAGACGGATTTTAAGCATCGCTATTTGCAACACCAAATCCAAACCGCTGCTATAGCCTCTCCTGTAGCGACGGTTTTAACCGTTGCTATATCCTCTCTTGTAGCGACGGTTTGAACCGCTGCTATATCCTCTCCTGTAGCGACGGATTTTAAGCGTTGGTATTTTGTACCACAAAAGTCAAAACCGTTACTATAATTGACCCTTTAGTGACGCTTTTAACCGCGGGTAATAACCTTTGAACACTTTATAGCGACGGATTTTAGCCGTTGCTATTTCCATCACAAAAAAACCACTGTAATAGCCTATGCTTTTATTTTAGTGTCACTTTTATGTGCTGCTAATTCATATTCATATTTCAATTATTGACAAAAATCCTCAATATTCTTTTAAATTGACACTACAATACCTACTATTATGGCAAAGTCATCTATAATATTAACAATTTTTAATAACTCAAAATTATAATGTAAAATCAACAATAATTTCTAACATTTTTTTAGGTAATTAATTGTGACATAAAAAAAAATTTACATGTTTACAAGAGGCATCCCCCAAGAATTACAAAAAAACTAATAAACCAAAGCAAAAAAACAAACTTGGAGACAAGGAAACTAAGCCTAATCTAAGCTCTAGCAAGAGCTACAAGATCACAGTCCACAAAGGATCCAACACAATCACCCGAAGCAAACAGTGGCAATTTCAGCCCAAATCGGCTCCAAAACAACCCCAAACAGCAGCCCCTAATCAGCGGCAAAAAACAGACTACAAAACCACCGAACAGCAGCAATTCCAGATCAAAAAGCACCTTCGAAAAACAGCCATTTTCAGACACAAAACGGCACCAACATCAGCCCAAACCGCTCTATAATCCGAAGATATAGCAGCAAATCAGCTGCAGCAAATTCCAAGGACATCCACCGTTTGACAGCAAATATCCTTCATGACAAGCGATTTTCTGGCAGCAACTGGATTCATAACAGAAAAATCCGCAACAGCCAAGTACCTCTTTTTAACTTCAAAATAGCCAATACTTTTAATCAACTTTCCATGATTTTATCTTTGGCCAATGCTTGATTTAATAGATGAGATGACACAATGAAAAGATACACAAATTAATAATAGAGAATTCAGGTTCCTTAATCGTATCATTCCACCTTAAATAGATTTTACGATTAGACTTTTCTAGTTCAAGGCATAATATTATATCCAAGATACAGAAAGAAAGAATGCATGTTCTCTCAAACGATTGTTCTTTTGCAATGAGAGGTTCACTTACAGAATTTGCCTCTTGCCATTTGCGGCATCCAGCCTATAAAAGCTGCATCCTTTGCTAAAAGGAAAAGGCTTTCCCTTCCATTCTGTCACACCCATAATCAATTGCTTTGAAGCTGAATCGTTAGTATTAATGAGAAGGAAAGAATGGAAACTTAAATAAGAGAATTTTTTCATCATACCCAAGTGCCAAGTAACTCCAACAGCTGAGGAATCCTCATTTGATATGTCATCAATGACAAGCTGCAAATCCATGCTAATTGATTCAATGAACTTCTGGAAGAACTCTAGGATCGCCTGAACAATAATTGAACCTAAGACCAATTACTGAGAAGGAAAAAAAAAAGAGAACATAAAACGGCTCACGGTTGATGTTTAAATAAAATATTTGGCGCATGTTATGTTCCTATCATAGACCAACACCTCCACTAGCTTGTCATCAACATCTACGTAGTGTTCATCTACCCCCAGTTTTTTTGAAACAGTTGTAACAGAGCTGCAAAATGACATCCATGAATAATTCTTTTGTCGATTGTCTATGAACAACACAAATTGTCACTCCATATAGAACGTAGGTAAAAGAGCTTACTCAAAAAATTGATATATATACATATAAATATATAGATAAATAGGTTACGGAAAAAAAATTATGCAGCATAGGATTATTCAATCATAAAGGGTGGTTTTTCTTTTTTATTTTTCTTTTTCAATAAAAGGCTTTTTTTCTAGGTGTACGGTTAGGGGAAGGGGGTTTAAAGAGGGAGGGAAAACTAGTACATGAACTAAACTATATGGATCTCAAAATTCAGCATCAAATATGAAAATACTAAGCTGCTTGTTGAAGATAAAAATATACACCAAAGATTTTGACCCAGCCTTGAAAATTTCAAATTTATCGCAATGTATTCTTGAATTTCTCAAGTCAAATTTGTTCTAGGAGGTTTCTATTGCCAGATCACTTTCAAACTGAAGTAGTTGAAGTCAGCTACATCAGCACTCAAACAGCACTACAGATAGAAATTAGCATATATTTTGGTTTCAAATTGCGACCAACTGTGATAACTAGCTCATGCATAGACATATCACACATGCACACACTCACCTATTAACTCATTATTTGGAGTTAGCAAAAGGTGCTACCTTTAAATTGCAATTTGGTTCAAGAGGTAATCATGATATATCGTTACCTGACCCTTCTTAGACACCATAGTAGCGTGAGTCGTCAAATATGTATCAGATAGCTTTCATAAAATTAAGACAAGCAATCATAACAATTAGTATTAGTGTTAAATGAAAAGACTTCTCGTCAACAAGAAGTTTTAAAAGTTAGAAAACTACCTAAATGTAGCTACTACGTGAAAAATAAGTAGTCGATATATTTTTAGAGACAAGGAAACTAAATAGTTGAAGTTTTGACTAGAAAAAGAAAGAATGAAAATGGATGGCTCTCACTTTCATTTATGAAGAAGGATATATTCCTGATATTCCTCCATAGCTTAATTTTTATCGTCTTTTGGAGCTCATTTATGTTCTTTAAGAGGGCATACGAGTTTCATTTTCAATAGATTTTCTGGTTTACGAATTTTTTGTTCAGATACATTTTTTCCCACATCAACAGGGCTCATTTCACCATTATAAACTGCAGGTTAATTATCTACTAGTATATTTGTGTGCATACAAACACCCATAAGAGTGAACATTACTTCAATTAGCAAGTGGATGCCCACATTGAAATAGCATCAAGTTCTGGTACTTGGTGAGATCAATATATGATAAACTGATAAAGTAGGGCCACTACCGAAACTTTAGAAAACACAACCTCACCAGTGCCAGGTTCTGAATGAACGCCTGAAAAAAACAAGTACAGGACCAGTATATTATGCAAGTGTATAAAGCTTTAAGACCAACAAAGAATATATCCATATGTAACATTCACCTGCTCCTCACTAGTACCATTCGCATAAGCATCTGGGATGTTTGTATTGGGCAGAAGAATGACCTATAGAAACAAAATACCAAAATTACCTCCGAAGTCAGTACATAAAAAACAAGAAAGCATCACGACACAATGTAAAATCAAGAATGGAATAGATAAAAATTAATCAGTTCACAGAAAAATCCACAAATCATGCAATTCGTCGAGCACCTTACAATCATGATCAGTTGGCTCCCCTTTCTCCCATACCTGCTTCAATCTATCACCGGCCATTCTTTTGGAAATCCAATTTTCCACAACATTGCTAGCAACGGGAAGTGGACAAGCAAAATCGGAAACAACAAATGAATTTGAATTACCTGTTCCCGAAGAAACCGGAGGTTGCGAAACCCCTGTTCGATCTCCTTCTCAGTACTTCTTGATACATCCACGGCTCCTTCCTCTTCTTCATTCAGTTCCGCATCATCCTCATCTGATTCAGCAAAACCAGATTCGGAGTTTTTCCCTTCATTATTCTTACTCCCTTTCTCCTCTGTTTCTTCTACGGTGACTTCCTCATCTTCTTCAGGTTTGATTTGTTTGTTCCCTTCGTCTTCATCCTCTGCGACTTTCTCGAATTTTTCAGGTTCGATTATATGAAAACCCAGACCATTAATCCCCATTAAACGAGAACACACAATTTCAGTCTTTTTTCAAAAAGGTAATCCACAATTTCATTTAATAATCGTAGAACAAAGTGAAATCAGAAGCTATTTACAGAAAAATGTAAAAACAAATATATAAAAACACAGATTAATATAAAATATCTTACCTCTAACTTCATCGTCTCTGGAAATCGCTCGTGCCAGAGTCGTCTTTCCATTGCCACCAATCCCACAAATCCCAACAACCCTCAAATCCTCCCTCCCAATAACCATCTTCTTCACCTTCCTCTTTGCCACCTCCATCCCAATCCCCAAATTTCCCAAACTACCCTCGTACCTCTCCTCCTCCATCCTCTTGCCGCCGCCTCCAACCACCCTCCCTTGCCGTCGACTCTGATCTTCATTGAGCCCACCCGCTACTCCAGCAGTCGAGCCGAGTTCTCCAACTGGTCGTACCTCTCCGCCGAATCGAACCTCAGGTGGTGAACGTCGGCCAGAATGTGCGCCTACATGGGGCCATTCAGGAAGCTCGATTCGCTTGAGAAAGAACAGCGACACCGTGAAAGTATAAGATCGAGTTAGGGTTTGCAATTTAGTCGAGAAGGAGATGAATAGGTTTTCGATTTTTTTCTAATATCAATTAATCTTTACGAATTTAGGATTCGAAATCTTCATGCGATTTGGCGGGGATTCTTGGCGGGGGATTTGCATAGGAAAGAAAAAAGGCATTGGATTTTAATGTCAAATAGAAGCGGAACAGAGAAACCGCTGCTACATTGGAAACCTAAGGTAGCGGTTAAGCTTAAAAACGCTAGAAAAGACCCAGGTTTCTAACGCTCACTTTATCCGTTGCTATATTCGATTTATAGCGACGGTTTCACGAACTGCTACTAAAAAAACGCTGGTAAAAATTGATTTTCTTGTAGTGATTTTTTCATAATGAAGTCTCAAGACAATTCACAACTTCCTTGTACGCACGAGACTCATTTTCTAACAAGTAGGTTAGGAAATCCAAACCAAAAGATGTTGATTTTTTAGTCTATTTGCTGCATCTTTGCTTCTATATCAATTTTCTCTTCTTGGTCTCTGCTGCTATTATAAGCGGGATGCAAATTCCATTTTACTGAACTGTACTCTTTAATGGATCTATACAGAAATATATATTCAAAGCATGAAACATTTGTAGACTCCATGATTGTATTCTTATGAATATTGATAAGCACTGTTATTGTGAGCATAACCGATGAAATCATATTCAACAATTTTTAAACCTATCTTCTCCTTCTTAGGATGAGGTACAACTACCTTCGCTAGACTCCCTCATGTTCTTAAGTAATTATAGGTGGGCCTCCTACCTTTAAATAACTCATAAGAAGTTTTGTCACTCTTCTTACGAGTTATTAAAATCATAATGTAATTAGTGGTGAGACCCGCTTCACCTCACATGTTATGAGGCAACCCAGAACTCACTAAGATAACATTCATCATATCCTTCAAGATACGATGTTCAACAGTTCCATTCTGCTGAGGTGAGTAAGGCGCTATAATTTGGTAAATAATTTCGTACTCAGCACAATATCCACCAAACGGTGATTCATATTCACCACATCGGTCACTTTTCAACACCTTAATCTTTTTGCTAAGTTGGTTTTCAACTTCATTCTTGTACGTAATGAATTTTTTTAAACTTAATCCTTACTCTTTAGCAAGTATATATTGTAATACTTTGTGCATCAATAAACATGATGAAATACATGTTAGCACTGGAGTTTGAACATATTTCAGATCACACACATCAGTGTGAATTATGCCCAATGGTTTGATACTTCTTTTTATCGAGTGAAATTATGACCTTGTTAACTTAGCCTCTACATAAGTTTCACACTTTTGAGTTTTGTCAATATCAAAAGTTGGTATGTGCTCCAAGTTAATTTATCTACACTTAGAATCATAATTAACATGATATAGTCTACCATGCTACAAAATAGAAGACTCAAGCACATAAGCAATAAGGGATTTCATTTTATTAGTAGTAGGGATAATAACCATTACATTCATTTTGAACAGGCCACTAGTCACATATCATTTCCCTATATACATTTCAGCCTTAGACAAAGTAACTCTGTCTGCCTCAAAGACCATCCGAAAATCATGCTTGCTCAATAGAGACTCAGATATCAGATTCTTCTGAATGTCTGGCACATAAAGCACATTATTCAGTATTAATTCTTTTCCTGCTGTCATCATAAGGATCACCTGTCTTTGTCCCAAAACTTCTGAGGTAGCTGAATTTCCCATAAGCAGCTTCTAGCCATGAGCCACCATCTCAAATGTGTTAAACATCTGTCTGTCACATTAGACATGACGAGTAGCCCCTATTTATATCCACCATTCTTCTAGATTTGAGTCCACCATGTTCATCTCAGAGACCATGGCTGAGAGATCGATATTGGAGACATCCTTAATCGCCTCTACCATATAAACTTGAGCTTGGGGATTCCTTCGCTTCTTGCACTCTGAAGTACGATGCCCAAACTTATCACAGTTATAGCATTTTTCTTTGAATTTTTCCTTCTGCTTTTTGGTAATACGATCCCTTGGCCCCAGTTTGACATTTTTGTTGTTCTTTCTACCATCTTTCCTATCAAATCGTGTGTTGACACGCTGTCATGCAGACTCTTCTTTACCCTTGAAGAGTTACCATCTTCCATCACATTGTCCATATAGGAGTTGGTCATGGCGGTTTTGCTCCTTGCCCGATTCTCTTTCTTAACATTGAGCTTGAAAAATATAACTTGCAAAGTACTCACCTCCTTATTCTTGAACATGAGATAACTCTTGAACTCTTTTCATATTTTAGGAAGCTTGTGGATGACTGCAACCACTAGGAATGTCTCACTCAGTATCATCCGTTCAATTTTGATCTCATTTATCAGAACCTGAAGCTCTTGAACCTAAACAGTCACATGTTTTGATTATTTCATAACATAATCAAAGAACCGGTCCAAAATGAACTCCTTGTACCTGTTAGGATAGTATGCTTAAAAGCAATGCTTTTATGCATTTATTATCCGGGAT
>JAULLG010242138.1:0-12226 GCA_035668355.1 Sarracenia leucophylla
AGCTCGGACATCAAATTCCCATACCAGAATTCGAGCTGTCCGACCTAGCTAAGACCATCTACTAGAATGATGTGCTACAATCGTTCCAATGAATTGTCCGGGTCCATTGCGATTGTGGGCCCACTTGTATATTTGTCAAAACTTTTGACCTGATCATCCCAGCTTTATGCGACGAGTCAAATACTAGACAAAATATACGGACTATGCATTCACACATCATACATACAATAAATATGAAATAGCAAATGCAATTTGTAACGTCCCAACCTATTTTAATTAATAATTAAAGGTCGAAATAATAATAATTTTATCCTTAATTTAAATTAATGTCTCGAGTAAAAAAATAATATATATATAATAAAATAAACAAAATAAGATAAGTGATCAGTAGATAATTAAGAATATAACAATTTTGGATGCCAAACATGGCATTGAAGCCACCCGAAGCTTCAGCTGTGCAAGAAATTTCTCGAGGCTTCGGAATAGAAAAGAAAATCAGGGGATGGGGGAGACGATTGGAAGCATCGGGGAGAATGAGAGCAAAATTGGAGAAATCAGCAGAGAGAAGGAGAGAATATCAAATGAGAGAGAGAGAGAAAGAAAATGAGAGGGAGAAAGAGTAATTCAGCGAATTGAAATCAAGAAAGTGTCGAAGATGGTCAAGCAGAGTGTCGAAGATGAAGGCGATTGAAAAAGACGAACTGAAAATTGTTCAACGAAGGCGATAGTTGGTGAAAATTGGAAGGAGATAATGAAGAAATCAACAACGATGAGGACGAAATTGAAATGAGATAGGGGAAACCGCACCGTTGCCGAACTATCGAAACCACCGTCGACGCACCGCTGATGCTTATCATTCTGATCAAGTCTTGGATTCGGCTTCAATTGAGGTAGGGAACTAACTACTCTACTTTAATTTGTGTATACATGATTGAAATTTTGTTAGAATCCTTGCCTTGAAATTGATTTCGGCACCAGTCCTAGAAATATATGATAATTTTAATTTAATCATGATTTTGCGGACTAAAATATGAAATTCACGATATTTTTATGCGACTCTGTTGAATAGTGATGAGACTTGTTGAATTAGATAGAGATTAATTAGAATTAAGTAAATTCATCTTGTGTTATTGGAAGATATTGAACTGATCAATTGACTGGATCGATGCGTTCTTATTTGTTCATAGTATTCTTCTTGCTTGCCTTTATAGGATCAATTTGTTAAGCTCTTGATTTTTGATGATTCGGTTGATCATGATGAGGAATTTCGGTGCTATAGCCCAAAATGTATTGAGTTCTAAACAAGGCAGTATTTGATTTTTTCGGAGGCTTTGTTCAAGAATTAAAAAGCTAATTCTCAGTTGATTACGATGACATTAGGGAATTCTCTGTTGGATTGAATTTCGGATAAAATAGAGTTTGATTCCGGTGGAGCTTTTGGTCAAAAAATTGATATGTAATTGTCTGGTTGATTTCAGTAATGTTAAGAAGTTTTAGTTGAAAATTTCATGCTTAGAGTTAATTTATAATTAGGAATAAAATTGAATATATCATTGAGTTATGAAGGATGAAGTGAACTCTTTACGGAAATTTAGGTAATCAATGAGATTGTGTACCTTCTCCATAAATCGATATCAAGAGAAAATATATTAAAATTACATTAACTCCTTGAAGAATTGAGAAATATGGGAGGTGACTTGAGTCCGGTAAAAATAAAAAAAATATGGAAATCGTAAGTTTGAATAAAGAGTTTGTACACACGAAGGAGATTTGATCATGAATACAATGACATCATATGATATTGAATTTACTGATAAATCTAAACTTGGATGTATGATATTGATGGTAAGAGGTCCAAAAGTTGGAAATAAAAAGTATGAATACATGACATGAATAAATTTTGGACTAAACTTGTTGATGGCGTTGTGAAGTTGGTATAATCTTAATAAAAGAATTGAATATGAAACAAGTGGATAAATTTTTAGAAGGTGGAGGGAATATGAGAATTGTGATAGAATTGTGATGTGAACCTTATAACTAGACCCATGATGAATTGTAACACGTTATAAAAATATAAATTTATGATATGTCGTGGGAATGCGAAACTGTAGGACTTAATGTAGAATGTGAAATTATAAAATTAAAGATGTAGGAACATATGTATGAATAATTGGATATAAGCATGTGTGGTTAAGAAACTAAAATTATGATTAGTTAGGCACGTGAATGCGCACATGGAAATATTGCATGGGAATTGTTGAGCAATTGAGAACGAGACTAGTATTTTGTAATCGGCTAATATTTGGAAGATTGAGAATGCAAGTGGAATAAATTTTATTAATGTCAATTGATAAAAAAACGTAATGGGATTCTAAGGATTAAAAGGTAATATATGGCATGTTTGTAAAATTTGAGTGACGTTGGTAGTTGTTTATTATTTGAGAGAAATGATGAACACAATGATGTGAAAACTGGAATATTTATGTGTGTTTAAATACATGTTGATGGAAATCTTTTATGTGTGATGTTTTGAATTTGGACAAAGATTTATCTGATATGTTGATGTTTGTAATGGGCCCTACGGAATATGATATTAAATTATTGCAGGTGATACGTTGAGATTTGGAAGGTGTGCTTAGAATTGTGTTAACATGTACTTTAATATGGATATAAAAATCAAATAATGGGATCCCATGAATTAGTAATAATTTGGGGATGCGGTCCCCGGTTGAAGTCCGTAATGAACTAATGATAATTGGGATTGTGGCACCTCGGTTCGAGACCGTAAAGAACTTAATAATGATAACTGGGGCTGCGGTCCCTCGGTGAAAGTCCGTGAAGAACTTAATAATAATAATTGCGGCTGCGGTCCCTCGATTCGAGACCGTAAATAACTTAGTGATAATTTGGGGCTACGGTCCCTCGATTTAAGACCGTAAAGAACTATTAATAAAATTGAGAAAAGAAAATGAAATAGTGTTGAAAGAATAAGTAATGAATGTGAGTTGAATGTGATTATGTGGATCTGAACGTGATTGCATAAAATTGAATATGTTCAGGTAATTCTGAATGTGACTGTGCAAATTCGAATATGATGATATGTATAAGACGAATGCTTAAAACAGAAATGATGAATATTATGGAAATTGTAGATAATAAACGGATCGAATTGAATATGAAAGTCTTAAACCTTTGATTATGCAAGTGTAAAGTAAGTAAACCTCACTAAAAGAATTTGATTAATTCAGTCTATTCAAGCTCATGATTAAACACTTGCATAATCTCTTTCATGTATCATGCTATTGAAGTAGTGTTAGTTATTTTCCTACTTTGGGCTCAGCCCGTTCATTTAACATTTTTCAGGTAATGAAGTTCAGAGCAAGGGAAAAGTAAACTTTCTGAGTTCAAAGACATAACTTGATGACTGTACATGATTTGCATGCATGTGAGGCACGGGGGACGCCAGGTATAGCGACATATTTGGGTTCGAACAATAAGATTTTAATTTTGAAATCTTAAATTTCATTAGTTTAATTTTGTAACTAAGTGAATATAAAGGAATAAAAAAAAAATCGGGGTGTTACAACTTGGTATCGGAGCATTAGGCTCGAATAATATGGGATAGTGGGACGTGTGTGATTAAAACGTGAGCGTGGTTGTGTATTTTGTTCATATGATGGTATACATATGTGTGCTTGAAATTATGATGTGACATACGTGTAAGTAAATTGTAAATGAGAGGCTGGGTCCCGGGATTGACAAGCTTTGCTTTGTGCGCTCGGTATACCGATTTGGGGTGCCAGTTAAAAGACATCGAGCTAACATCTATTTTAATTAAAAATCCAAATGTGTTATCTGGGTTGGTGAGTCAATCTAATGAATCCTCCTCGTTATGTGGTATTCGTGGACTTGATAATAGAAATTATGTGACTTTAGTTTCAAAACAAAATGTTCTCTTTTTATGATGATCTACTTTTGTAGATCTATATGATGGAACGTGGACATGGACATGGACATGGACTTGGACGTGGACGTGGACGTGGTTGGGGACGAGGACGCGACCAAAGTACCGATAGAACCATAGAAAGAGAGGAAGTAAATGTTCCCCAGAATCAGCTAGATACAATGAATGTGGTGTAAGAACCGCCTCAAAACACTAATAGAACTGTTGTAGGAGAAGAAATGAATGTCCCACAGAGTCATGAAGGTGGGACAACTGTCCCACCAAAAATGTTTCAAGCAATGCGGCAAACCCTGACAGATGCGGTTAGAGAGGGGACTAAGTCTACCAAACCACGAACCATTGTTGCCATGCGAGAATTTAAAAAGTTGGACCCTCCTATCTTCTCTGGAAAGCCAAATCCAAGTGTTGCGACGGAATGGTTTGAGGCAATCACAAGCCTTTTGGATACTTTAGAAGGGAAGGAAGATGAAATCAGAATTAAGCTAGCCACATTTCAGTTGAAGGGGGATGCTCGAGAATGGTGGAGATTTGTTCAATCGACAGTGGGTAGTTCTTGGGCTACGTTTTCGTGGGTGTTCCTAGAAGCATACTTTGCCCAGACTGCTAAAGAGGCTTACCGCCGAGAATTCATGACGTTGATGCATGGCAGAATGACAGTGAAACAATATGAGTCACATTATACTGGTTTATCTCAGCATTCCACTAATTTGGTGACCATAGAAGATCATCGAATAAAATAGTTTGAGAGTGGTTTGCGTCCCACTATAAGAGACCGAATTGCAGTAATAACATTTAAGACTTATGCAGAAATAGTAGAAGCAACAGTAAAGGTAGAGTCTGCATTGGCTGACAGTCGTGCGATGCAAGAAAGATTCCATATGAGGGGATCAGGTAGACAATCTGAAAGACGTCTGCAGAAGAGACAAAATCAAGAGGGGACGGTCCATCATTTGGGGGTTCACGCCCACAGGATAGTATAGCCTCAGCACCATATGTTTTATCCATCGGGTGAACTGGATCCAGAGGGATCACTTGCTATGGGTGCCGACAAGTGGGGCATAAGTACTCTGAGTGTCCATAGGTGCTATAGAAGCAGCAGCAGGGTTCGATGCAAGGGCAGTCTCAGATTCCCCCCATCTGCTATCAGTGTGGGCAAACGAGACATTTTCGACGGGAATGTGTTCAACAGGGGGATAATCAAGGAAATTCAGGGATCCAAACGATATATTCTGGGGAAGGTCGTCAAGGCGGCACATGACCGCAACCATCAGGTTCACAACTCTGTCAATCGGCAAAGGGAACATCAACATCTCAATCTGTGAGGCCACCAGGGAATAAGGAAGGTGAAATTATGACACAAGGAAGAGCGTATGTTGTGGAAAGCCATGATGAAGCTACTCCTACAGTGCATGAATCTACTATAGGCCCATCAGTAATTAGAGGTAAAGTTTTAATAGATCGCTCTTTGGCTAGTGTACTTGTTGATACCGGAGCTACGCATTCTTTTACGTCTTGTGCATTTGTTCGGGCATTGGGGCTAAAAATTGATGATTTCAAAAAGATCTTACAAATTGAAACAGCTTTGGGGGAAACGACATTATTAGAATATGTTTGTAAAGATTGTGAAATGGAGGTCGCGGATCACACGACAGTGTTTGATTTTATAGCTCTTGACATGAGATCCTTTGACATAATTTTAGGAATGGATTGGTTGGTCTCATTTAGAGCTTCTATTGATTGTGATCGACATCGAGTTTTTCTTTCTATGCCTGATGGTGATGTTTTCTTTTTCATTGGAGATCGGGATAATGGTTAGGTGTTAGAATTTTTATCCTGTCAAAATCGTGGAAGTCTCAGTTTCCTAATGGCTTCCTTAACCCTGAAAGAGGAGAACTCATCTTCAAAGAAGCTTCCTCGAATTGTTAAATAATTTTCGAATGTTTTTTCAGACAACCTTCCTGGACTTCCACCACACCGTGAGGTAATTTTGTATTGACTTGATTCCAGGGACTACTCTTATCTCAGTGCCACCATATCGCTTTGCCCCAGCGGAGTTGGTGGAGTTACAAAATTAATTTCAAGAATTATTGGATAAGGGTTTTATATGACACATTGCGTCTCCTTGGGGAGCACTGACACTTTTCGTGAAAAAGAAGGATGGTTCGTTACGGTTCTGTATCGATTATCGGAAGTTGAATCAAGTGACCATCAAGAATAAATACCCTATGCATCATATCGATGATTTGCTCGACCAGTTAAGGGGTTCTTCTTATTTCTCTAAAATTGACCTAAGATCCAGATACCATCCATTGAAGGTAAAGGAGGAAGATATCACAAAAATGGCATTCTGGACTCGGTATGGTCATTATGAATTTTTGGTTATGCCCTTTGGCGTGACGAATGCACCCGCTACGTTTATGAACTTAGTGAATCGCCTCTTCAATGCCTACTTGGATCAGTTTGTGATTGTCTTTGTAGATGATATTTTAATTTACTCACCGTCAGAATAGGTGCATGTAACACACCTAAGAATTGCTCAACAGTTGCTATACGACCACCATCTCTATGTAAATATAGAGAAATGTGAGTTATAGCTCTCTGAAGTAAAATTTTTAGGCCACGTAGTATTGAGCCAAGGGATTTCTATAGATCCCTCAAAGATAGAAGCCGTGATGAATTGGGAAAGGCCAAAGAATGTGTTTGAAATTCGTATCTTTTTGGGTTTGGCGGGCTATTATTATCATTTTGTGCTGGACCTTTCAAGACTAGCCACTCCAAGGACTCACCTAACCAAAAAAGGGGTAAAATTTGTATGGAATAACAACTACAAACGTTCCTTTTAGACATTAAATGAACGCTTAACAACTACTCCTATTCTGATAGTCCCAGAAAGGGGACTCGGATATAGGATGTATTGTGACGCTTCCCGGGAAGGGCTCGGCTGTGTATTAATGCAAAGAGGCAGAGTTGTGGTTTATGTCTCAAGATAATTGAAAACTCATGAGAAAAATTATCCGACACATGATCTTGAATTAGCAGCAGTAGTATTTACTCTAAAGATCTGGAGACATTATTTGTATGGCGAACATTCTGAAGTATATACAGATCATAAAATTTTAAAGTATATCTTTTCTCAGAAAGATTTAAATCTACGTCAAAGAAGGTGGATGGAATTCCTGAGGGATTATGATTTTGAATTACAGTATAATCCAGAGAAAGCTAACGTTATAGCCGACGCACTTAGTCTGAAATCTCTTAGTACACTAGCAAGAATAGCAGTTCATGAGTGGAATATGATGGGTGATGTGAGGGAGTTTGATTAATAGATATCCAATAAGGGTGATGGTGTTATATTATCGTCTATGGTTTCCACCCCTTCATTAATAAGCCGGGTA
The DNA here is from genome assembly GCA_035668355.1 of Sarracenia leucophylla. NCBI lineage: Eukaryota > Viridiplantae > Streptophyta > Magnoliopsida > Ericales > Sarraceniaceae > Sarracenia > Sarracenia leucophylla. Next base: position 7,360 of record JAULLG010242138.1, read on the forward strand.
ACCGAAGCACAACAGAAAGACTTGGAATCACAACAGATAATAGAACTATTACAAACTGGTGAAATTGGAGAACAGTGGCTGATGCATGAGAATTTGGGGTTATGTTTTGCTGGAAGAGTTGTTGTACCAAAATACTTGTCGGGAGGAAGTCTTACAAGAATTTCATCAATCTAGGTTTGCGGTGCATCCCAAAGGTACTAAGAAGTACCATGACCTCTGTTGTCAATTTTGGTGGGCCGATATGAAAAGAGATATCACTTCTTTTATTGCCCAATGTCTTACCTGCAAACAGGTTAAAGCGGAGCACCAAAGACCGGCTGGATTATTGCAACCGCTACCTGTGTCAGAATGGAAGTGGGAGCATATAACTATGGATTTTGTCACAGGACTCCCAAGATCACCACGGGGAAACGACTCCATAGGGGTTATTGTAGATCGTCTGACTAAGTCTGCCCATTTCCTCCATGTTCGACATAAATATTCATTTGACCGTCTTAGCAAGTTATATGTGAGTGAAATTGTTAGATTACATGGAGTGCCAGTATCGATTCTCTCACATCGTGATCCCCGTTTTACATCACAATTTTGGAGAAGTTTACAAATGGCACTTGGCACAGAGCTACACTTCAGTTCAGCCTTCCATCCACAAACGGATGGACAATCTGAGAGAACGATTCAAATATTAGAAGATATGTTTAAGGGCATGTGTTCTTGATTTTCCAGGCTCATGGGAGAACCACCTGCCGTTGGCAGAGTTTGCATATAATAATAGTTATCAATCAAGTATTGGCATGGCTCCTTTTGAAGCCCTATATGGGCGTTCATGTCGATCACCAATCTGTTGGGCAGAAGTGGGTGAACAAGCTATCATTGGACCAGACCTAATACAGGAAACGACAGAGAAAATCACGAAAATCCGAGAAAGGCTAATTACAGCGCAAAGTCGACAAAAAAGCTATGCTAATCAAAGAAGAAAGCCTTTAGAATTCGAAGTGGAAACAAAATTCTTCTTGAAGATTTCGCCAAGAAAGGGAGTGATGAGATTCGGCAAAAAGGGAAAGTTTTCACCTCGATTTATAGGCTCATTCCGAGTCATAGAAAGGGTTGGGGGAGCCGCTTATCGCCTAGAGTTTCCACCGCATCTGTCATTTGTACATAATGCTTTTCATGTATCTATGCAGCGACAATATCACCTAGACCCATCACATGTGTTGAATTGGGAGGAGATTGAAGTTAATGAAGATGTACCTTATAAGGAATGACCAATCCAGATCTTGGATTCGAGAAAAAAGGTTTTACGAGGAAGGATAATCCCACTTGCTAAAGTCCTATGGAACCATCACAAAGTCGAAGAGGCAATGTGGGAGAGAGCAGAAGAGATTCAAGCCAAATACCCTGCCCTATTTTCCACTTTAGGTACATGGATTTCAGTGACGAAATCTCCTCAGTGGGGGAGGTCGTAACAACCTGACCCTACTTAGTTTAATTTATTATACCTAAAATTTTATAATTATTTTAATAAATGATTAAGGATGAGAATTTTATAAAAATTTTATAAGTTTACGATATGTGCCAAAACAAGGAATTAGAAAACTTCACCCTGTTAGGATAGTATACTTAAAAGTCATGCTTTTATGTATTTTATTATCTGGGATCACTGGAATATTAATGAGAAACAATTGAGTTGTATTTGAATATTCTGTTTCATATTTATTGTATGATGTGTGTATGCATAGTCCGTATATTTTGTCTAGTATTTGACTCGTCGCATGAAGCGGGGAAGATGGGATCAAAGGTTCTGAAAAATATATAAGTGGGCTCATAATTGTAATGGATCCGGATAATCCATTGGTACGATTGTAGCACATCGTTCAAGTAACTGGTATTGGCTAGGTCAGACGGCTCGAATTCCGGTCTGGGAATTTGATGTCCGAGCTCGATGTGCTAGTACATTAGGAGTGTATTGAGTAGGATCATTAGGATGATCAATTCTATACTGGATATATGAATTGAACCACATCCTATATTATTATGGATTGCATGTACTAAATCATGACGTGATTGATCGAATCATTTTCGGATAATGCGCAGTACTTTGAGTCACTAATGGATGAGATTTTGATATTGAGAACAATATGACCGGTGCGTTGGGTACTGTCGTTATTCGTTCGATGGTTGATAATCAACTGATGGAAACAACGTCCAACTTAGATTGAGCAGTTACCCCTCATGTGCTTTTCTTATATGTTTGACTATGTCAAACTTGTACAGTGGATTGATTGATCCGGCATACTCAATAAGTTAAGCGATGTAGGTACGAGGAAAAGAGGATTTTTGAACCAGGTTGTTAGCAACCTAATTCGATTATCGGGAATCCATATCTTAAATGTGGGTAGATTACAGTGCATTTGATAATTGGAAACTCAAGACACAAATCGAGTTTAGGGTCGGGAGTTCAGTCAAGACCTTTAGTGGAATAAGTCTTGGTTCATACAAGAAAGGATCTAACTCGGGGATTGAGTTAGGGATATCCAATTTTCTCGTACGGTTAGTCCGAGTCCTATACTTCCTCGTGATCCCTCATGTAGCCCAATTATATGTGCATAATATTTCTTGTTGGTTTCGGTAATTATTTAATTTAATTCAATCGTCGGATTTTTCGCCGGGATGGTCAGGGTATTAAATTAAATAATCAGTTGCGGTTTTGGAATTTGACACACCTAGGGATTTAATCTCTAGGTGTCAGGCCCTAGGGATGTGTATTTACATAATTATTTTGTTAAGATATATCTTGTATATCTTGGGAACAAATCTAATTGGAATGTAGATATATTTTGGAGAGATTTTAGGAAGGCGAATATTCTCTCTCTCTCTCTCTCTCTCTCTCTCTCTCTCTCTCCTTCCCTTATATGGTCGGCCACCCTATAGTGTATTTTAAATATTTATTTTATTTATATAATGTGTAGAATATATGGAAGGGATATATGTATATATATATATCCCTGAAATATATATGCATGGATATATAATAAAATAAGTGTGAATAAAAATACAAGAGAACACATAAGTTTTGTGCCTAATGCCAACCTAGCCGCCGGCCATCCTCTCTCCCCTTTGCATAGTTTTTGCAACTTTGAGGATTGGTGTGTGACGGAAAACCAAGAACGAGAAGGAGCCTCAATTAGAGACGGTGCCCACATGTCGTAGTCGTTGTAGCGCATCAGGGATATACGCGAGAAGATTGCTAGGTAGTCTCGTCTCAACGTGGAACTCTAGAAATTCTACAACGAATTTCAATCGGTATATCTCTATCCTATGTAGATAGTTATTTTTCTTATTCATGAAAAATACGAAGATTACAATTTTTATAGCCCCATAATCGATCCAAAATTTTATTTTAAAACTTCTGTTGAACTGACTCTAACACTTGGGGGTATTGGTTGAGCTATAGGCATACCAGTGGTTTACATCATGTCTAGCTTTTCGAAAAGGGACTTTACTTGGGCCATAAGATCTATAATTTGATTGACCGCGTAAAGTCCTCGAGTCTTCTATGCTATCATCCTGTCTGTGCGGGAGACTGAAGCTTGATGTTGTGAGCTCTCGCTCAATTTCTCAAGGTGAGTCCATGCCTCTTTCTCGTTATTCATTATGAACGCACCACCACACAAGGCATCGATGTATTGACGATGTTGGGACAACAGAGCTTCGTAGAAATTTTGCACTAGTTTCCACTTGGGGACTTGATGATGGGGACAACTCCCCATCAGTTCCTTGAGACACTCCCATGTTTCGTGGTAAGATTCCCCCTCTTGTTGGGTGAAGCTAGTGATAGCTCGATGGATCTGATTTGTTTTGCCAATCGGGAAGAATATCCCGAGGAATTCTTGCTGAAGTTTAGCCCATGTGGTTATCGAGTTTGGTTCTATGGACTTAAGCCAATGCTTGGCTTTATCACGAAGGGAGAACATGAATAACTTCATGTGCAAGGCTTCCTCGGTCAAGTTGTTGAATCTCATGGTAGGGCAGATCTCTAGGAATTCGTCTATGTGTTTGTAGGGGTCCTCATTACTGAGTCCGTGGAATAGGGGAAGTAATTGTAGGAGATTATGTCTAATCTGGTAATTACGGATCCCGACGTTGAGTGGTGTTACGCAGCTTCCAAACTCGTAAGTTGTTGGGATGTAGTAATCCATTAGCGCTATGAGCTGTTGATCGGCCTAGTTAGCTTGATTGTTTTGTTGGTTGGCCAGCAGAACGATCGGAGGGTCATTTTCGTCGGCCATGGTGAGTGTGTGAATTTGTGCGGGAATTCGGGGGAAAGGGTTCGAATGGAGGTTTGTTCTAAAGGTTCTTTTTATTTCATGATCGAATGGTGCTAAGTCATAAGGCAAAGAGCGGCGACCAAGTATGCAATAAGAGTGCTGAAATAAACACGAAAAAGTAAATAAACAAATATAATATATATATATATATATATATATTTATCATCCGGACAAAAATGGAAGAGCGTTTGGACGGTACGTATAGGCTAGCGTCCAGACGGCTAAGGATGGCGTCCGGGAAGCACGTGTTACAGAATTTAGAATTTTCTGTTTGTGGGCAGAAAACTAAAAATTTCAAGAACTCGGGCTAATAATAAAACAAATTAAATAATTTAAACAAGATTCTCAAATAAAAATAAAGCGTCTTTTCTCCGACAACGGCACCAAAAAATGATAGTCTCCTTTTTGAGAACCTTTATCGCTTAGTCGTTAATCACGGGTTGACTACTGTTTATTTATTATATTATACCAAGATTCGTAAAAAACTGGGTAGTAAGCAGTAAGTCCAGGGTCGATCCCACAGGAAAAATGAGTTATTTTGT
>JAULLG010243226.1:0-12224 GCA_035668355.1 Sarracenia leucophylla
GTAAATTATTAACATGGGTCATGGATTACAGTATATATATCCTCTCAATTGAATTATATTAATATTTCCGAGATCCCGGATAATACGTAATAGCATAGCTTTTAAGTATACCTATCCCAATAGATTCGGGGTGGGCCGTGAAGCGATTCATAGCTATCAGAAAAGTAAAATCGTTCCCACAGATGGCGCCAAATGATAGCGTCAGAATATGTACTGGTCCACTCCAAGATCCATGCGCCTGTAAAAAAGGGTAGATCACGTTAGAAAATGGACCAAAATGGGTTTCCGGCGTACCCTTTCCGACGATCAAGTCAGTCCGTGGACAATTTAGAGGTGCAGGTAATATAAAGAAAGGAAGAGAATAGTAGGGAGGTAATTAGGGTTAGATGGCATACCTTTGAACCTTGAATACCTTTGGTGTATATAATGATCATCGAGTAGCGAATCATGTGATTCTTGGACGCGTGTTTACCGTGAGTTGATACCCTTTTCCATAACTGATTAGGCCTAATAGGGATTCTCCGTAACTGATTAGGAATGATGGGGATCTTGTGAGATCCCGATCCCAAAATATCCAGGAAAGTCGTTTTCTCCTAACCGTCGTAGGCCCATAGTAGGCCTGATTGCGAACGGAGGTTGACCTGAGGTCGGGCGTCGGTTGTTATTCCCTTGGGCCGACTGTTCGGGGGAAGAGTCAGAAGCCTTACCACAGGTCGGGTCTATCCCATTGAGTCCTTTGTGAGGAACGGTCGGTTGCTCGAGTGTGTGTTTCCACGTCGTCCTGTTGGGTTAATTGCTAACTGGATTGGGCTGGAAGGATCTGGGCTTCTTCCCAATTAGTTTGGGCTAATCCCCTAGAGCCCGGTTAGGGGTATTTTATCCATACCCATCAGTAGTCCCCTATTCTGGATCGTATTCAGGCATAGGCTGGATGCGATCGAGAATACTCGGTCCGGTCATCGCTCGGGACATTATGGTTTTGGCTTTGTATTTATGTTGTTGTATTAAATTTGAGCCTTTCCCATGAGTAGTCCCCTATTCCCATGGCTTCTTGACCGTAAGTCAGGAGGCGCTCGAGAATATTGATCTTTGGGCCTGCGCCTGCCACGTGTTTTTCTGGGATTGGTGCATGTGTGCAGCCAAGAGGCGCGTTTGTCGTATCTGTCATTAATGCGCATAATGAAGGGGTGTCTTTTTGAAAGGCGTCCGTCGCCATTCGACACTTTGCATCTCGGTCTGTTGAACCATTTTTTCGTCGATTTTGTTGAATGCATTTAAATATGTGCTACGATAGTCTTTCTGTTTGGATTTTAAGGTTTTTTCATCTTCTTGCCTATTCGCTTCTGGCAATTACGAAGGTTCTGGCAACTAGTGTAAATGGCGAGAAGACGAGCGACTGGTTCTTATTCTGTACGAGGAGTGGGACGAGGAAGAGGAAGAGGAAGACGAAGTGTTGAAGCTCGAGAGGGGTCCGGTGTATACCTTTGGACACGGGTACGCCTTACAGAGAACATTGCTCGTCGTAGGTCTGTGGTTCGTATTTTGGGGAATGTCGCAGTAGACATTGCTTGTCTTTAGGAAGCTGTGGAGGCCACGTTGGCTAGGGAGGCACCAGAGGCCAGGGAGGCTCCATCCGCGATGGGAGTGCCAGTGGCTGACAATGTTCTGGCACCTAATGCAGGGGTGCCTGTAGCCGAGGATGCTCCAGCGTCTGCAATTTCAATGTGGCTCCCAACAAGTGGGTTACGGGAAGGGACCACCTTGCTCGGAGAGGCGGAGTGGGGTTTTGACTTCATTGAAAGGGCTATTACCGCCTCCAAAATTGAGTCCCTTCATAGCTTTTCTACTGGCACTATCATCGCTCTTTATTGGCGGGAGGCCAGTAAGGTATGTCTTTCTACCTTCATTCTTCCCCCTTCTCTCCCTTTTTATTTTTTATTTTTTATATGTATGACGTGTACTGCAGGCTATAGGTCTCGGCTATGAGGCAACCTGGAAGTTGACGCGGCTTCATTCCTCCAGGCGGCGGTTGTGGCGGGACCTTCTACGCCAGCTTGGCGTAGCGGAGGGTCTCCGAGAGGAATTGAGTTGGGAGAGGGCTCATGCACGGGCTTTGGAGGCCCATGCACGGGCTTTGTAGGACCATGTAGCCGAGATTTTGCGCGAGGGCTTTGAGGCCTTCAAGGGCCTTACACAGGAGCAGTGGCCCCACTTAGACTTCAATTCTATCCAACGCATTAAGAGGGCATCGACAGCGGAGATGGGGAAGGCTATTGCTGTTGATCTGGACAGCGACGATGATGCTGTTCCGACGGATGCTGAACCGTCCACCGTTGGATTCATTGGGGAAGAAGATCCATCTCGTCGCCTCCGCCTCCTGCTCCCGAGACACTGACTTGAGCCCCCTCCCCCGCCCCTTTTTTTGAGAGTTTCTTTTGCTTAATCTTTTTGTAATCTTTGTCATAGTCACAGACTTATTTTTTCAATGGTTGCTTGGGAGTGAACTATCCTCCCATGTTTTTGCTTTTTAAACACTTGGCTCTGATGAGTTTAGGTGGCCTGTGTTGGGAACTTCTGATTCCCCAGGTCGTAGAAGATACTTGTGGATGTTATTTTTATACATTGCCCATTCATGCTCTTGTCTTGTGTGCTACCTCTTTATGATTGCTTTAATCTGATAGTGGGCCATGCCCATATATTTACATGTTGGTTGTGCATCTTTTTTCCTCTGCCTTTGGACCCTTGGATCTGTCTCGGGCAATAGATTTTCTCGGGCTACTGGGGCTGGTATCTCGGAGAGAGAGATCTCGTTCTCAATCCCTGCCCATAGACGCAGTAGGTCTTTGGGCTACTGGGGCTGGCATCCCGAGGAGAGATATGTCGTTCTCAACACCCGCCCGTAGGCGCAGTAGATAGGGTTGCTACTCGGGTTGTTATCCCGGCGAGAGAGAGATCATTTTCTCAACCCCCGCCCGTTGGTGTAGTAGGTCGTCAGGCTACTGGGGCTGGTATCTCGGGGAGAGAGATCTCGTTCTCAGTTCCCACCTTTAGGCGCAGTAGGTAGGGTGGCTACTGGGGTTGGTATCGCTGGGAGAGACATCTTGTTCTCAGCCCCCGCTCGTAGGCGTAGTAGATAGGGTGGCTACCGGGGTTGGTATCCCAGGTAGAGAGATCTCGTTCTCAGCCCCTCGCCCGTAGGTGCAGTAGGTCTTCGGGCTACTAGGTCTGGTATCCTGGGGAGAGAGATCTCGTTCTCGACCCTTGCCCATAGGCGCCGTAGATGGGGTGGCTACTGGGGTTGGCATCCCGGTGAGAGAAATCTTCTTCTCATCCCTCACCCATAGGTGTAGTATTTCTTCATGTCTCCATTGGGTCCCTACAAGTTAGTTATGGAGGATTTCCATGTACAGAGAGTTCTTTTAGTATTGAAGATAGAATGGAGATGTTTGCATTAAAAACCCTTTATTAATGGTGGAACAAGTAATGGCGTACAAAGTTTATTTGTGAGGTAGCAAATTACACCTCCCCTTTAGGGGTAATACCTTTTTAGGTGCTCTGCATTCCATGGGTGGGTTATTTCTCACCCTTCTCTGTCCTGGAGCCTGTAAGCTCCCTTTCCAGCTACTGTCTTGATGATGTACGTACCTTCCCATGTGGGTCCTAACTTCCCTTCGATGGGATCTCTGGTGGCCAGCATTACCTTACATAGAACTAAGTCCCCGGGCTGGAACTTTTGTTCATTGATGCGGGAGTGGTATAGCTTCCTTGTACTGGTCCGATACGCTTCTACTCGCATAGCAGCTCTCTCCCTTTCCTCGTCGATGAGGTCTAAGTCTAAACTAAGCTTCTGGTCGCTATGAAGGGGATCGAAGTGGACTGTTCTGGCGCTCGGTACACCGATCTCCACCGGGGTTCTAGTCGTGTTGCGGTAAGCCCAAAGGACGCTCGGTAGCTCCTTTGCCTATAGGCCTTTGGCTTTTTCCAGTCTGGTCTTTATTATTTTCAGCAGCGTTCGATTCGTCACCTCCACCTGCCCGTTGGACTGGGGATGGGCAGCGGACGCAAAGTGCAGTTCAATACCCAACTCTTTGCAGAAATTCTTAAAATTTCTATTGTCAAATTGTGTACTGTTGTCTGTCATAACAACTCTTGGTATCCCGAACCTGCAGACGGTCATTTTCCAAACAAACTCCCAGACATTTTTTTCTGTGATCTTAGCCAGGGGCTGGGCTTCCACCCATTTTGTTAAGTAGTCAATCCCAACTAGTAAGAACTCTACCTATCCCTTTGCCATTGGGAGGGGACCGACAATGTCCAGTCCCCATTATGCGAAGGGCCATGGGGTTGTAAGGAGAGTGAGCTCTTCTGGTGGTTGGTGGGAGACGTTAGCGAAGTGTTGACATTTATCGCATTTAGCTACAAAGAGCTTCACGTCACCAGCCATGGTTGGCCAATAGTATCCAGCTCTTGTGATCTTTCCTGCCAGAGGTTGATATCCTGAGTGGTCCCCGCACACTCCTTCGTGAACTTCTCTTAGTACGTATTGAGCTTTGTTTTTGTCTAGGCAGTGCAGGTAGGGAACCGAGGTCCCCTTTCAGTAGAGGACGTTGCTAATTAGTGAGAACTTGGCTACTTTGAACTTGAGTTTTTGAGCTTTCATTTTTTCTTCGGGTAACTTGCCCGAGCGAAGGAATTCAATGATGGTGAGTGCCTAATCAAATCCCTCTGGTGTCGACACGGGGAGATCTTCCTGGGGTCAGTTTATAACCCTACTGGTGGCAATGTCAAAATACACACCTTTCTTAGGAGGTTCTAAACAACTCGAAGCCATCTCTCAAGTTGATCGGCATCTTCGTTATCTGTGCGAGGAATTCACTTTACTTCAGAGACGTTGAAACATGAAAGCAGCTGTTGCACCATGGCCTTGTACTGGGTTAGTCTATCGCTTTTCACTTCATAGTTACCGTTGATCTGTTGGGCGATTAATTGAGAGCCAATGCTTACCGAGACATGCTCGGCACCATACAGCTAGGCGATTTGGAGGGCCTTGATAAGGGCTTCATACTCTGCCTCGTTGTTGGTAACCTGGTAATCCAATCGGATGGCATGTCAGAAATGATCCTCCTGAGGAGAGGTGAAAGTTAAACCTATCCCTCCCACCTCCTTTCGGGATGAACCATGTACCTGGATGGTCCATAGCATGGCTTGGTCAAATTTCGGTGCTCCTAGGTCAGTACAGATAGAAGCCTTCTCTGGTGTCGATGTGTCTTGGCGATCTGGCAGATCTACGGCTAGCTCGGGGTCGATCACGGCAAACTCGACTAGGAAATCAGCCATAACCTGACCTTTTATCGCATGTTGTGGTATGAACTCAATGTCATGTTGACTGAGCTTGATCGACCACAAAACCAACCTTCTGGACAGTTCGGGCTTCTGGAGGACCTTATTCAGTGGTTGGTCCGTGAACACAACTATGGGATGGGATTGGAAAGAGGGACGTAGCCTCCTCGAGGCTACTAGGAGTGCGAGGGCATGTCTTTTTAGCTTTGGGTATATGGTTTCAGCAAGGAGCAGGGCTTTGCTAATATAATAGACCGGCCTTTGTTGGCCTTCTCCCTCTCTGACCAATGCTGCGCTTACGGCAGCGTTCGACACCGGTAGGTAGAGATATAGCTCTTCTCTATCGACAGGGCTGGATAATAAGGGTGGACTGGCTAAGTAGGCCTTGACCTGGGTAAAGGCCTGGTCACATTCCTCGGTCCATTAAAGGCCTTCTTCAGTGCTTTGAAGAAAGGCAAACATTTGTCCGTCGCTTTGGACACAAAGCGGTTGAGGGATGCCACTCTCCCTGTCAATCGTTGGACATACTTTGTAAGGACCTGAACCTAGGTTGCACGTGTGTCTTGTTTAGAACGCTTGAGGTAGCCTTGGGTCGAGAGATCATGGACCATTTCGGGTTTTAAGCTTTAATTCTAAACCGGAGCTCGATTGATTTTTCCATAAACTGGTTAAAAGTTCTCAAAGAATTAAAGATAATTGGCGATTCAAGGTCTGATGATTGCACCATTTGTTCTGGAAGTTTCATTTTATTTTTATCAAGTGCTGGGCCAAGTTTGAGGACATTCAGAGTAGGAATGGGACATCGTTTTAAAGTTTTGATGTTGTGCTCTATAGCGGAGCACGCTCGAGCTTTCTTAAAGCCCGCTCGAGCGGGGTATGTCAGTCAGCTTATATAAAGGCGAGGGTTAGCTTAATCATTAAGCAAAACAAAATATCTTTTCTCCTTCTCTCTCTAGAACATGAGATCTAAGGGCTAGAGGCTTGGTTTTTCCTGATTTGGAGTCGCGTGCTTGGATTCTGAAGTCGCACGATGGATCAGGGAGTCAAGGGCTGCGTATCCACCGAATGGGATCTTGATTTTGACAGTTTTGGATAGCCTCGTTTTGGTATTTTCTGGTTTGGATCGTCTCACAAGGTAGGAATCGACCTACTCATGAACGCTACTTACTTTATGAAAGGTTATTTTGGATTTTTTTTTGCTTAAAATTAGCTTTACATGCTAGATCTACTTTTTCGGGCTTTGGACCCAAGTTTTCTTGGAAACTTCTTAGCTTTCCCTGGTTGTGAGCATGATTAGGACATATCTGTCTTTTTAGATTTGATTTTAGGCCGCATATGTTTAAAGAGCACTATTTGTGATATTTAGCAATTTTATGCTTTATCGGGCTGAGAATTAGCGGTTTAGAAAACAAGTTGCTTTTCTGGTATCTACGAGTAGATTGTGGTTTATCTGTACTTTTTTCAGATATTTGTTTGGTTCGTCGTGACTAAGATCACGTACAAATAGGGTAGTTTCCTTGTTTGGGGGGTTTTTGGGCGTTTTCCTTCGAAAACCTTCTGCCCGAAGCGCGCTCGAGCGGGGTCTGACCTTTCTGAAAAATCAAAAGATTGTTAGATTTTTCTTAAACTTTGGTGTTTTAATGCCAAGGATATTCTTTTTGGGCAACTCCTGATTGGCCGGATGGGTGCAAAGTCATAGCTTTTGTTTTAAAAGCCAAATCTTTTCCTTTTCCAAAGTCAACTTATGACTCGGCATAAACTCGGAGTTTCGGGAGTCTGCGTTCTTGTCTTGGGTTGGTAAGTCTTTGCCTCTGGTTAGTTGGTAAGATCCCCTGTTAATGGTTGAGCGGGCCTTTGCCTCTGGGCAATTGGCAGGGTTGTACGATTATGCTTGTCAGGCTCACGGGTTGGGTAGTTAGCCCCTTGTCGATCATGTATGTTGGATCGTAAATCCTTGTCTGTTGCTTGCGTAGTAGCATGTTTCTGGTTGATACTTATTATCCAGGTGTCAGTAGATTCCAGTATGGTTTCTGGGTTGTTGTTCATATGGTATGTCTGATATCATTAGTTATGCTAAGATTAGTAGGTTGGGTTACATACCCGCCTTAGGTGGTTCAGCTATTCTGTCTGGGTTACTCTTGTTTACCCAATTAACCTCTTTAACGGTAGAACTTTCATGTTAAGGTGAGGTTATGATCCTGGGTTATGTAGTTCGTCTACTATGTTGGATCCTGTGGTGGCTGCTACACTACTTATTATGTAGGGAGTAGATATGCTTAAATGTTAGACATATCCTCAGTTGATAGTTGTTGCTACATTCTTGTTATGTAGGAAGTAGGTATGTTTACCTGTTACATATATTCTCGGTGGTGGCTACATTATCTGTATGGTTAGATATATCATCTGTTATATATCATGATTTGTCTTGGTGACATAGTGGCTTTCATGCATCTTGTAGATCCGATATCAGGGTAACCCGCCCTACGTATAAGGGGATAGATGTTCATTTTCACAGGGCATATAGCAAGTACGATTATCTACCAGTTTCTCGTTGAACCGTGGTTTAGGTAATCATGGGACTTGTTATAGATGTGGTTGGAGTTGTTTGGCTTTCATGCTGGTTACCCGAGGAGACGTCCTACCGGGTTTGGGATTGGATCCCGGGTGATCATATGACGATCACGCAGGCGATGTCCTGATATTTTAGGGTATAGCCCGTTTGGGTGAGACTCGATGTTCAGAAAGGGTGCCTTGCCATACGTATAAGGAAGCGAGATGATACTACTTTAGGGTATAGCCCATTTGGGTGAGACCCGATGTTCAGAAAGGGTGTCCTGCCCTACGTATAAGGAAGCGAGACGATACTATTTTAGTGTGGATCGCGATTTAGGTAAGCCTAGTCCATTACTGTTTTATGATTGTTGTCGGTTCGAGTTATATTGTAACACCTACATATTCCTGAGTGAGTTATATTGTATATAATTCGTGGCATAGGACGTAGCTTATATACAGTATGAGGGAAAATGTATTTTCTGGCTTACGTTCTATTCAGTTGGTTAACTGTTTGTAGTATCCATGTTGCTCTTGTCACCCTTGTATGGCGTGTTAGATGTCCAGTTTTGGGATTATCTTTTAGTAGAGGGACACCTTTGCCTCTAACTGTCTAACCGTTATCCGTATGATGGTTGGCAAGTTTCAGACAGTGGGTCTGGGTTGGTCTTGATATTAGGTTGGAGGACTTCTCACCCTTGACTGTTATAACTGCTTACATGCCTGTAGTTTATATCTTCCTATTAGATATAGTTTAGCATGGACGTGGCTAGTTGTTTGATATTCAGTATTGGAATATCATGTAAACTGTTTAAGTTTGAGTTTGATGTCGTGTCTAGATATGATGTTTTGATATTCTATATATCATGTGAACCATCAGGTTTTGGCTAGTCGCATAGACTTGGGTTATTTGCTTATACTTGCTATATAAGGTGTTTAGCTTATGTTACATTGCTTTTCTACAATATGACAATGTAATAACTGTCTTCTTTTCCAGTTTGATTTAAACTGTATTTTCATATCACATGTCATCCTCATAAAAGCATGTTTAGTTCATTAGTAGCTTGTTTCCTACGAGCCTGTGGCTCACGTTGTCTTTGACAACACAGTTGATTGCAGCAGGGACGTAGCTGGCTGAAGAGGGAGTTCCTGGAAGATCTTTATCTTTACCGCTTTATAGTTTATGTTTATAGTTCTCTGTTCGTTTGGCGACCTGTTATGCCTTGCTTTTGGTTTCGGTAGTTGTACCTTGCGTTTAGACGCTGTTTGTATCCAAGCACTGGGGCTTTGGTTTATTTATCTATCTGTTTTAGCATGTTTATATACTGCTTGTGGTGAGGCCAATGTGCTGGGTGGGTGATTTGGGTTTCGTTTGGGATGGTTTTATTCGCTAAGGCAATGTTTGGGTTAGAAACGGTTTTAAACTTAAAGGCTTTTCTCAAGTTTTAATTGGTTAGTTTCGGCTTCGGCTTGGTTTAATCTTTCGGTTTGGTTTCCGAGGTTAGTTTATAGTGCGCTGGGTTTTGGGGCGCTACAACTTGGTATCAGAGCTCTAGGTTCGAATACCTAAGGAGCTGTGGGAGTAGTTAGTTCCCTTCGAGAGTGTTGTTGCATGTTGCATTCATGTTTTGAATGCTTGCCTATCGACTTGTGCATGCTACTTGTTTTGTGAGAATGGGGAGAAGACTGGAGGGTGATTTTCTTGCCTTGGGCATCCGTGGTACAGGTTTGGGGTTTCAGTTAAGAGAGCGTTTGGCCAACGTTCTTTCTAACGAAGAAAACCAAACGGGTTAACCGAATTGGCTTATCACTCCAAGAGTTCTATCTCGGTAGGTGTTACATGTTTTTGTTTCACCAGTTGCTATGTTTAGCATGTTGTTATATCTCTTCTTAGCTTGCGTGTATAGCTATGGTGTCACCACGTGGTGGAGATTGGGTTGATGAGCACGGTACCAGCAAGGACGCGACTCATGTTGATCAGGATCATATAAGGAGTATAGACGTGTTGCAGCAGGCCCTGATTGCCATGCAGACGATGGTGGAGACTGTGAGAGGATTGGTAGAGTCGTCGGTTCGGAGTGGAGGCATGTCAGAGGTGGCTCGCGGAGTTGGAGAGCCAGAGGTACAACGGGAGAGTTCAGATCCACGGTTTGACGGACACGCTCGGAAGAGGGCGAGGATTGAAGGTTCGAGACCTGCACCATCAGGTGCCAGGCCATCAGCGGTTCTTATGGGATGTTCCGGTTTAGGACCAGGAGCGTGTTATCGTTGCGAACAGGAGGGGCACATACGACGAGATTGTCCACAGCGAAGCGTGGCACGGGATCAGCCGCGGATTCAGACTCAAGCTCTGGGGAGGACTTCACTTGCTTGTTACGTCTGTGGTCAGGTAGGGCATCTCAGGCGAGATTGTCCTCAGGAGGGCGCGGGCCAGCGTCAGACTCAGACTCAGAGGAGGGCTTCGATTTTTTGTCACGTCTACGGTCGGACGGGTCACATGAGCAGAGAGTGTCGTCGGAAGAAGGACACACAGAGGTATGCACCGGGAGTGACAAAGTCACACGCTAGTTCATCGGCTGAGAGTATGCTTCTAGTATGTTGTTGCAGGCCAGAGTCTTCATCGGCACCGGGTTATTGCGCTTGTTTATCGTCTCTTTATCACTTTGGAATTAGGTAAGGGACGAATCCCTGAGAGGGAGTGTTTATATATGCATATACCTGTTATGCCGTGAAGGTTTCACGACGATTCTGGAGAGGACGAGAGTTACAGATCGCTGATCATTTCTTTTCCTTTAGCCTCTTAGTTTTTGTATATGTATATGCGTGCGTTCAGCGTTTTCATGGGAGGTGCGTGGCGTTGGGGTTAGACACTCTAGTTGTTTTCTACCTAGGCTTATGTGATTTCAGGATGAAATCTCTTTTAGTGGTAGATGTTGTAAGGACCTGAACCTAGGTTGCACGTGTGTCGTGTTTGGCACACTTGGGGAAGCCTTGGGCCGAGAGATCATGGACCGTTTCGGGTTTTAAGCTTTCTAAACTGGTGCCCGGTTGGTTTTTCCAAGAAACCGGTTAAAAGTTTTCAAAGAATTAAAGTTTATTGGTGATTTGAGGTCCGATGATTGTGCCGTTTGTTCTGGAAGCTTCATTTTATTTTTATCAAGTGTTGGGCCAAGTTTGAGGACGATCGGAGTTGGAATGAGCCTTCGTTTTAAAGTTTCGATGTTGTGCGCTACAACGGAGCACGCTCGAGCTCGCTTCAAGCCTGCTCGAGCGGGGTATGTCGGTCAACTTATATAAAGGTGAGGGTTAGCTTAATCATTAAGCAAAACAAAATATCCTTTCTCCTTCTCTCTCTTGAACATGAGATCGAAGGGCTAGAGGCTTGGTTTTTGCTGATTTGGAGCCACGTGCTTGGATTCTGAAGTCGCACAATGGATAGGGAGTCGAAGGCTACGTATCCACCGGACCGGATCTTGATTCTGACAGTTTTGGATAGCCTCGTTTTGGTATTTTCTGGTTTGTATCATCTCACGGGGTAGGAATTGACCTACTCATGAACTCTACTTACTCTATGTAAGGTTATTTTTGCATTTTTTTTTCTTAAAGTTAGTTTTATATGCTAGATCTGCTTTTTCGGACTTTGAACCCAAGTTTTCTTGAAAATTTTTTAGCTTTCCTTGATTGTAAGCATGATTAAGACATATCTGTCTTTTCAGATTTGATTTTAAGCTGTGTAAGCTAAAAAAGCACTATTTGTGATATTTAGCAATTTTATGCTTTATCGAGCTTAGAATTAGCGGTTCAGAAAACAAGTTACTTTTCTGGTATCTACGAGTAGATTGTGGTTTATCTGTACCTTTTTTAGATATTTGTTTGGTTAGTCATGGCTAAGATCATGTACAAACAGGGTAGTTTCCTTGTTTGGGGGTTTTGGGCGTTTTCCTTCGAAAACCTTCTGCCCGTAGCGCGCTCGAGCGGGGTCTGAAGTTTCTGAAAATTCCGAAGTTTGTTGGATTTTTCCTAAATGTTGGGGTTTCATGGCAAAGGGTATTCTTCTTAAGCAACTCCTAATTGACCGGACAGATGCAAAGTCATAGATTTTGTTTTAAAAGCCAAACCTTTTCATTTTCTAAGTTAAACTTATGACTTGGCACGAACTCAGAGTTTCGGGAGTCTGTATTCTCTATCTTGGGTTAATAAGTCATTGCCTCTTGTTAGTTGGTAAGATCCCTTGTTAATGGTTGAGCAGGCCTTTACCTCTGGACAATTGGCAGGGTTATACGGTTATGCTTGTCAGGTTCACGGGTTTGGTGGTTGGCCCTTTGTCGATCATG